>JAUELG010414479.1:0-13053 GCA_031471515.1 Dendraster excentricus | reverse complement strand
CAGAAATATACATTATTCTGATTAAAAGAGGGCAAAGAAAATGGGATTCTAACTTACATGTATATGATCAGGATTCTCAATTATCTCAGTGATTTGCATTTTCCATACCTGACTATGACGTTAGAAGTAGCAGTGGTCAGTCATGGTCAATTGTTACTTCAAGGGCGTACATTGTCATCCTTTCTTTCTTTTCTCAATGATCATGGTATGCAATCAACTAATCAGTCAGTCAGTATGTTGACATATTCTGATAGCCATCATAACTTAGCTAAATATTGGTGTTTGAAAGATAACAATCAGTGCGCAATTATAATGGAACTTACCTCAGTGTTACATTTAGAGATTGAAAGGTTAGATAATAACAAAGTTCTGTTATAAAAAACTTCTCACATTCACAGTGTGTAGTTTCTGATCAATTACTATTCTTACAAGACCATTTAATAATTTGTATTTATAATTAAGCTTGTTTTGTTGTTCAAGTGCTGGGAGCATTGAGAGATTGTAGGCGATATACAAGTGTCCACTAATATTCTTAATACTATTATCATTTTTATTTTCTGTATTTGTTTCCAATACAAAGCAAAACTTTTACACTTAGCATACCTTAGTTTAACACCTGTCATGATGATTGAAATCATAAAATCATGTTCAAACATTTTTGCAAAAAGATATTTACTTGGTAAATGTTGATACATGTATTGGATGTGGCAATATCTCCAAGATATGAACTGTTAACTTGTTTAATGTACTGTTTTACTCTCTAACACTCTATTGTAATGTTTCAATTCCATTTACATTGATTTCTTTCATATCTTTGTACAACACAAAAAGTAAAACTGAAAAAAAAAAAGATTTATTAAGAAAGGCACAACACTTTCATTCCTTAGTTTTCTACAGAAACCTCTCACTTAACCCTTTGAGTATGTGCCAAATGTAAATTGAAGGAGTCCCCTATTACCCAGTTATTCAGAGAAATTAATATACAAAGAAAAATATGACCAAATTGATGAAGTAGTGATATCACTTTTATATGTTGATCCCTACAGCATAACCTAGTATATAAAGTTGATGATCAAAGACGGAATGTACAACAACCATATTTTCGTTGAAGGGTTTTCTCCCATTCCTTACAACATGAACCCAAGACAAGTTTCCATTGAGTCTTACAAACTAATTAAAATAATCAATAAATTGAATATTTCTTTCTCATTGCCTACAGCATGACCCACCTCACAAGGTTGATGATCTCTTCATTGACATCCAGACTGGAACAGTACTATTGGCCCTCCTCGAGACACTGTCGGGAGAGGTTCTGGTAAGTCACCAATTTTTATTAAATTATTTACCTTTGATTAATTTTCATCTCTAACAGAATGTAACAAATATCTGGTGAACCTTCAACTTTAATATTGATTAAATTCTAATTTATTTGTATGATTCTAAAAGAATATAAAAGAAAAATGCAAATATTTATTTTGTTGCAAGTTATGGTCTTTTTATGTTGTATTCTGCTTGTCCGTATTTGACGATGAGGCCTTTTTAATGGAATATTTCAAATCTTGAAACAATGTTTTATGAATGATTTGATTTGTATTCTTCTCGTCACACTACAGCCGTATGAACGTGGACGACACATGAGGAGAGTCCATTGGCTCGCAAACGTGAACACTGTCTTGAAATTTCTAACGGATAGGAAGGTGAGAAACTCTTCATATTTATATTTAGCATTCATGTTTTTTTTTATTCAGTTCAAATGCATTTTTCTTAGGGGTAAAATTTAAGATTAATTCACTGAACCAAATTTGATTGTATTATATTTTACTATTTTTCCAGTGCTAGTTTGGTTTTGTTCAAATCTTTGCTGTTCTAGTCTTGACTGCCTCTATTTTTCATTGTTTTTTGTTGTTGAAATTTGCAGCAATTAATTTAAATTCTCTTGTTTTAATTTCAATTGAATACTGTTATATTCCAACCAAATTAATTGATGAGTGTCATTTGTCTAGATTTTTCATCAAAAAATTAAATTGCGAAAATCAATTCTGAGCTACAGACAGAATTGATTCTTCTTTTGTAACGATCAGTGTTAGGAACTGTTTTGATTTATATTTAATTAATCAAGATTATTCAATTCTGGTGACATTGTTATTGTTGATTATGGGCAGCCATATCAGTTTAGTCCAGCCCAATTCATTTCGATTTGACTAACAATGTTAACATGGCTTATGTTTTTCTTACAGATCAAGATCGTGAACATCAATTCTGGTGACATCGTTGACGGGCGGCCATCAATATGTCTGGGCCTGGTTTGGATGATCATTCTCTACTTCCAGGTATTTCAAGTCAAAACAAAATCCTTTTTACCAATTAAAATTTGATAAGATAACATCCTGACAATATTTATATGCGATCAAGATTGTGAATATCAATTCTTGTGACATTGTTGACGGTCGGCCCTCAATATGTCTGGGCCTGATGATCCTTCTCTACTTCCAAGTAGGTTAAATGAAATAACATCCCGCCAATTATTAAGTGCAAGATACCTGTCTAGAAAGTCCACTTTATAAATACAGAGCTAATTTTATTATGGTTTGTTGTGTGGAAAGTCGGTCAGCAGGGAAATTTTATATTTAAAATTTTCTTTTTGGATCGTGAACAAGTTTTATAGCAAAAAGATAAATCAATTACAAATTATGGAAATCTTGCATTTTTCTTATGTTTTCACCAGATTGAGGCCAATTCCAGTCTCCTGTCGTCCATGGACAGTGACTCGGCAGCCAGCAGTCTTGCTAGCTCCACGGTGACCAGTCCTAGTGGCTCAAGGAGGGGGTCGGATGCGGGCTCGCTTGACCCCCCACCCATCAAGAAGGCGTTCCGAGCGGCCTCCAAGCTCAAAGAGAGGGTCACTGCCAAGAAAGCTCTGCTCAACTGGGCCAAGAAAGCCTCAAAAGGACTGTAAGTATCTGGATAATTAGTCTATCTTTACTCTGTATGCAATTCCTTTGTAAGAATTGACCAATGACCATTTTATGGATTAATAGAATGAGTTCAATATGACTAATTTTGATCTATCCCTTTAGTCTAATAAGTGAGAGAACCTGAATTACTTATTTCCCCAATCACTCCTGAATCGATTTAAACTTAACTTGAACAATACTTGTTTAAATAGATTGTGTTAAATAAAAATGTGTTTTCCCTCTTTGTTGCAATAGCCCCTACATCATGTACCACTAGACCACTCAACCTAGCTTGAGTGATGACAGGGTTTTCTGTATTTCATCTTTCACAGATCTTGCATATCAATAGCCTAAAATGTTTTCAAGGAACCAGGGAATAATATTTATCTATCTGTCCCACCATTATTCATACCATTGTGATCAGAGACTTTGGGCCCAGCTGGAGGGGTGGCAATGCCTTCAACATGCTGATCCACAACATCAGGCAGGACCTGATAAATCTATGCACAATACTTGTCATATCCCAACTCACAGTTTTGAGGAAACCACCTTTTATATAATATGTGCCTTTTCTGTAAATTCTTCTTTAGCTCTGTACCCGGTGGGCGTACCGTTGAGATCAGAGACTTTGGGCCCATCTGGCGGGATTGCAATGCCCACAACATCAAGTGGAACCTGATAGAGCCTAGAATCAATTAATATGTGTTTGAGCCAGCTGCCAAAGCTAATATCTCTTTCCTTATATTCTTATATTCTTATATTCTCTTTCCTTTTCATCTTTCGACAGATCTGTTCCCGGTGGGCCAACTGTTGAGACTTTGGGCCCAGCTTGCGGGATGGCAATGCCTTCAACATGCTGATCCACAACTCAGGCGGGACCTTATAGATCTAAGAAACCGATTACAATGTGAGCTTCGGCCATCAGCTAAAGCTGATATATTATTTATGTTTCCTTTCATCCTTCACCAGATCTGTACCTGGTGGGCCTACCATTGAGATCAGAGACTTTGGGCCCAGCTGGCGGGACGGCAATGCCTTCAACATGCTGATCCACAACATCAGGCGGGACCTGATAGATCCAACAGCCCTTGGAGGCTACAGTAATGCAGAAAGGCTGGACCAGGCCTTCAATCTGGCAGAACAGGAACTGGGCATCGCAAGGCTTCTGGATCCAAAAGGTAGATATGATGACAAACGCAGTACTCCTGGGTACGATTGTACCCCATTATCTCACGTTGTGTAGCGCCATCTTGTGTTCACTCGAAGTACAACCATATTGCACTGTGCGTGCAGTGCAGCGCTCGTTTGTAAGCACGCTATACCCACAGTACAGCCTTAAAAATTAGATAAATAAGTAAACCCCAGGGTACCGTTTATTTCATCATATGTCCTCCTATATCAAAAAGAGACATGTAAATGTTTGGTTGCTTTATTTGTTTTATAGTATTGGATTGCTGTCCTCCAAATGATTCTGCGAGGGATTACAAACTAGAGGTGTGGTCTAGAGTGGTTGTGTCTTATTTAGCGCGTCAGTATGGCCTGAATAAAGGAATCAACTGTTGTTTTCGTGTTTAGACAGTCAAGGGGTGTTGTTTATGCTGGTCTTGATGATAGGGAAGAGAAATACTGCAGATATATGGTAATCTACTTTGACCCACGTAAGAGAGTCATGTGAGAGTCACTTGCCTTAAATTGGTGCGGACAAGGCCAATAGAGGGCGACGTGTGTGTGTGGAACATCGAATGAATGGCGGAAACTGGTATAGTGTTGTATTAGTAATGTATGTGTGCATGTATCGCTGTAGTAGGCCCAAACTTCGACACTCGTCTCGTATTACGGCAGAATCTTCGGATATGTTACATTCGTGTGTTCGAAACTAAGTTAAAACGAACGTGCCACTAAATGATATTACACTGATGTCAATGGACCTCCTGCGCGAACGCGCTAACGTGCGCGTAGCCCTCTATTCGCCTTGTCCGCGCCATTTTAATTGTTAGAAATGTGTCCCTTTGTGCTGTTTACAACATACATGAGCTCTAAATCAAGATGTTGACATTTCAAATCTTCCTAACCTACATTATTGATCTTCCCCTAACTAGGAAATATCTTGTACAGACTGTCAACATTTCTTGAACTAATTAACTTCAATCTCTTGTTCTTTCATGGCACTTTCTATAGATGTCGATGTTGACAAACCAGATGAGAAATCCATCATGACCTACATATCTCAGTTCTTCACTTCGTTCCCTGAAACTGGATCTTCAAAGGTAAAAAGTGGACTGAAATATTCAACTAATTTGAATGTCGCCAACTTTTAGTTCTGTAACTTTCATATGAACCAATAGTACTTGACCCAAACCACTTATCTGGTTGCCATACCGTCATTTTATATTATATAGCATAGAAACTTTGATATATGACTTGACTATTGTATTTTTTTTTTTTTCGTGTGACAATAAGACAACCAAAATTGATTAATCACAATACTCAAATAATATAATATATTGTTTTGTTAAATACCCACAAAAATTGCATGTGTTGAATGCATTGTCTCTTGGCCTCATTCTTGAATGTATGGGGGATAAGCTTTTCATGTAAATCCTATATACAGAAAAGTTTGTCAATTATGTTATTGTATCTCAACCTTTTGACCATGGGAACCATGTGGGTTGCGTTACAAAGTCCATGGAGATTTCATAAACTTATTGGGAACGGGTTAATTTGACACTTTGAGGATGAACTAGTCACTAAAAAAATGGGGTTTATCTTTTGTACAGAAGAAGCAGGGAGCGGAAGAGTTGGAGAATGAGGGAGAAACCTCGCAAAAGATCCAGGAGTGTCTGGTGGCTCAGGAGACCTTCCTTGCAACCACTGCCAGGCCAGCTGCAGGCAGCAGGCCTTCAGGACCAGACTATCAGGTGGGTTAAGGCTTTTTGTATGTTGATCTTTATTAATGAATATTTCCCTTTTTATGGAACCACTTTGAGCTCAGGAGACCTTCCTTGCAACCATTGCCAGGCCAGCTGCAGGCAGCAGGCCTTCAGGACCAAACTACCAGGTCAAAAAGAGTTTTGATAAATCTTTCATCTTCAATGTTATGATAGCAAATTTCCCTCTTTTCTTAAACTGCTTCGAATTTGCTTATTTGAGTGAGGAGAACTGTATGAACTTCTGACAGATCCAGGATTGCCTGTCCACTCAACAGATCTTTCTTGCAGATGTTGACAGCAGGCCATGACACCCAGACTCTCAGGCTATTGGAAGTACTGCACATTTTTATACTACTCATTGTCTTGTGTGCAAGGCCTTGACATAAGAAGTTGATAGACGTATCGTACCAATTGGCTTAGAGGATGTAATTTCTAACCTTGCCATTCAAAGAAAAAAATTGAAATTGCAGTTCTGAATTATATGTATATTTCATAAAAATGTGTGATCATTAAACAAAAAAATTATTTTGATTTTTTTATAGACCTACCTAGAGTTTGAGCAGCAGCACTACAAGAGCCAGAACCTGATGACAACTCTGATCACGAGGAAGAAGAAGAAGATGCTGATCATCATGACCCAGGAGGAGTGCGAGGTCCTGATCGAGCGCTGGACGAAGGTGTCGGACGACTACGAGCAGTGGCGCAGACAGCTGGAGAGGGACATGCCAGGCAGGCTGGGTCAGATAGGGGCCTGGTTACATCGGGCGGAGGAACAACTGAAGGGAAGGGGGCAAGCTGTGGAACCCCTGGAGTCTCAGGATGCCACATGGAGCCAGGTCAAGAGGCAACTCCAGGACTTTGAGGTTGGTTTTCATTCCAACTATTAGGGTATTTGTTAGAGTGTGGGGTACACAGCTGGAGGGGGACATGCCGGGCAGGCTGGGTCAGATAGGGGCCTGGTTACATCGGGCCGAGGAACAACTGAAGTGAAGGGGACAGGCTGTGGAACCCCTGGAATCACAGGATGCCACTTGGAGCCAGGTCAAGAGGCAACTCCAGGACTTTAAGGTTGGTGTCATTCTTATTACGGTGTAAGTAGAAGGTAGAGGGTTGAGACCCTCCTACCTATCATCTTCTTCAAATAAATATACTGGCCATATAGCTATTATTAGATCTACAAGCTCAAGATAGTATACAGACATTACACTGTTTAATTATTGCCTTTTTTTTTAGATGCACTTCAAGGATGCAGAAGCCATGCAGACTGCCTTCAAGAGGATATACCAACAGGGGAACAGGGTCGAAGGTCACGAGATCCCCCAGACCATGCTAGACAAGATGGCGGAGAGACTCCAGACTGTCATGGATACCAAAGATCCACATAGGTAAGCACTTCACAGAACACCTTTAAAATGTGACCTTACACCACAAAATGATCAATAAGTCAGGAAAACTGAATTTGCTGCTTTTCATGAAGCAGTAAAATAAAATTTATTAACTTTAAATTGGTATATCATTTGTCATATTTGGACTAAGCAAACCCTCTCAAAATGAACACCAAAGATTTGGAAAATGGCTGAAGCATTATCACAATAAGGGAGAAACGGACTGTTCAAAAGATAAGTTTCCATTTAAGCCGTGTAATAAGATAACATTTATTGAATAAAAAAAATATTTATACAAGATTTATGATGCTCAAAACATTACAGGAGCTAGATAAAGATATGCTAATTCAGGAAATACCAAAATTCTAAATCTCAATTTTAGAACAAAATTGGACTATTTGGGCTAATGAAAGAGAAACTACCACAACGGTCGTTTTCTGGTGTAAGGTCACAAATATTGCGCCCAAAAGTTATGTAAATTATTAAGACATTGATAATGATAAGGAGAAATATATTCAAGTTTATGAGATAATTGTTTTAGCAAGTCTAGTCACTTTATGTCACCTTCTCAACAAATTCCCATTACTTTAGTATTATCAAAATGAGACCAAAATCGTCTTTACAATGTTTGAATTCAAAACATATACCATCCTGGATACTGCTATTTGATGATTATTTAGTTAAATGTTGCCTGTTTTAAGTAAGGAAGGCAAAGCTAAAATTATCCTCCTGTGTCCATAGACATTTAGATTATCAGATTATCCTAATTTACTGAAAACAATTAATTGTTCCCTACTACAGATTACACCTGGGCCCCATTGCAGGAAGAGAAAAAATCAATTGTATGTTATGATTGTTCGTAAGTCAGATCACGTGTTATACATGTGGATATTTGATTGGTTGAAGCGTGTACATTTTCGGACTTACGATCAATCATAACTTAAAATCGATCGTATCTCTTCCTGCAAGGGGCCCTGGAGTATCAAAAGATCAAGTATCGCCCTCTGGCCTTCATCGTCATGGCTGAGAAGAAACTGAAAACTTTCATTTTAAAATTTAAACAAAGGTAGGAGGAATATAGAAACACACAGAGATAATGGCAATTTAATAGATAAAAAAGCAACAATTTGCTATATTTGAATACCCTAATTTCCTACTGGTCCTATTAGATTGCACCTGGAGTATCAAGAGATCAAGTATCGCCTCCTAGCCTTCATCGTCATGGCTGAGAGGAAGCTCAAGACTTGGACGGTCAAGTACGGAGATGCGCAAGACACGCAGAGGCTGCTCAAGAGCTACATGGTATGTTCATGTCTGAGTCCAAACTTGACCCATCAAACCTCAGATTGAAAAGAAGTGCATATTATTTTTTGAGGTATATTGGAAATGCAGCTGCGTCTAATTTCTTGTTAAGAGGATGTGTGAACTATATGTAGCTGTTTGAGAAATAGCAGAAAGATCATTTCATATTACTTTTTTTTATAAAAGTGACCAAACATAAGATTTCAAAACTACTTCAAATTGAAGTTAACTAAGTATTTTTCCAAGGAAATTACTCAATATATATTTTTACCAAACAATTGCGGAATATTGGACTTTCAACCATGTCTAATGGGTTTAAGTAATTTGGGATATGGCTGTTGGAGAAATAGTAGAACAATTCTTTAAAATACCTGTGTTTAAAAGTGACCAAACATAAAACTGAAGTATAACTTTGATTCAAAGTAAGTGACAAATGTATGATATGACGGTTTCTTTCATGTCTTTATTTGAATAGGATTTCGTGGAGTCTGGGGATTTTGTGAAGCAGTATGAAGACACTTTCAGTCTGCTAGAAAAGGCTACAGATGTGTATGTTCGAAACATCACTGATGGTAAGCAAAATCATTTCCTTCTCTTGTTAACACTCTCATATCATGAGAGTATTATGTATTGTCTCATTTGCTTTCTTAATACCTGATACCAAGTTTTCTAAACAAGTTTAATCAAGTTTAAGAAACCAGTTATCAATTCCATGGCATTTGCTTAGTGAAAAATTGTCTATTTAGTTTTCGAAAATCAACGAAGATTTCTGACCCAAATCAAATCCCTAACCCTAATCCTAACCCTGACTTTCACTATAATACAGTGTGATGACAAATGATAAAGGGAATTCAGACTGGTTTATTTGACGCGTAGATCGATATTGCACACTTTTACGCACGTAATCCCCATTGGCTCTTGCTGGAGAATATTGAGAATATTTTAGTTTGAAAATGTGATTTTTTTTTTCATTCATATTTTGTTATAAAACACAGCGGAAGAGAAGGAGGTATGTCGTCGGTTCATCCATGACATGGCTGTCAAGAAACAGAACCTGACAGTGGAGGTGACATCAGTACGCACGATGCTGGAGCAGGTGGTCGATCACTGGCAGGCATACAAGGCCGATATCGTCGACCTCGACCCCTGGCTGAAAGAAGCAGAACTGGTTCTTACCAAAGGGGACCGCCAAGCAAAGATTGTAAGTTTGCGTTGATTGAAAAACTCAAATATCATTTTATATGATTTTTGTTTTCCTTTCAAGCATGGTAGAGTTAGTTTGTAATGTTCATGTTTGCGTTACTAAAATTCAGATTGACCAAAACTATGCTCTCTGTACCAGAACTCAACTATCCCTTTAATCTTAATCAACAATAAAAGAGTGTTAAATTGAATTCATACAAGGCTATGAAAACATAATTATCTTAGCAGTGTTAAAAAAAGTGTTTTGCTGCCCTTTCCTTTATATTGAAGTGACGATATGTGTTTGAACATTTTCTTTTAGAATATCTTTGTTGTAAATGTGTTAATCTTTAGCATTTAGAATTAATACTAAAGATGTGTTATCACATTTCCATTGGCTCTTGTTTTTTAGGCTTTCTTTTCCAAACTTGGCGAGATGACTGCAAAGTTCAACTCCTTGAACAAACATGGTAACTTTCTGGTTGAGACGTGTCAGCCGTCGGTGTCCCAGAACATCCAAGACCAGCTGGGCATACTCAATAGCAGATGGAATCAGGTTTTCCAGAAAGGGAAGGTGAGATATCCATTGACCCATTTTCTGTGAGTTTCTGAAATTTTCATAGACTTTGTACACAACCCACTCGGTTCGCACAGTGAAGGGTTGTTAACGTTTGCCATTTATAAAGTGCCTGATAAATGATTATCATCTCAAAGTCTATTCATTATAACCCTGGTTGTTAGACACCCTCTCGCAATCAATCCACAAATAATGTGCATTTTCTTTACATATGGGAAAGATTGTTCGCATTAATGGAATAATATTTGTAACCTTCATTGCAGAGCGAGAAAAAAAAAGAGATAATTTTGCAAATAATTTTGAAATTTTTAGTGGATTATTATTTTGATCTCGTTGCCAAATATATATAAACATGAAACATGTATATTTGACAATCATAAATCAAAAATCTGGAAGGGAACTTACTTTTGTTTGTAAGTGCGACGTTTCGCCGATACATGTATCTCTCGGCTTCCCTTCCAGATTTTTTATTTATAATTGTCAAATATCTATCTTGACTGGATGACTGAGAAATTGCATCAATTTATATGAAACATGTATCTTGGAAATGTGCACTGGGAAATTTAGTGCATGAATGAATGGCTATAACCTTAATAGACAAAAACAAATACACAAAATTGTGAACTTTGAATTATACTGCCAAAACAATGACACTTACATTATGTTGTATCTGATTTTTTGTGAACAGTTTTTCCAGCAGACAGCAGAGACTGAAGGCAAATGGCAAGAGTTTACCAGGGAGCTGTCTTCACTCACTGTATGGTTGGAGGATGCTACAAAGGTTGCTCGCAAGGAGGTCCCATGCACCAGGGATGAATTGCTGCAGAATCTAAAAGAATTAGATGTAAGTTTTAGTTAATTATGATCTAAGAGATCCTGGGGAAACCCTGTTTTTCTACTTGTTTCCATTCTTATTATGTATTTCTTGTCATCTTTCATTTGTTTGAAATATTGTGATTATGCTTAGATATAGGCTACTAATAAATACCAGCTTGAGCGAAATATTTGAATATTTAAACTGTCAATATAAACATTTTTCTCAAGAATGTAATATACAGATGAATGTTTTATTTCCTGTCAAATTTCACTATTCTGTTTAATTTTCAATGAACATATGTTTATGCACTGTTCATATTTTTTTTTTTGTTTCGTGTTACACAACAGAGAGCCATTGCCCAGGTGTCGGGCCAGGAGCACGCCTTCAAGCGCTTGTCTGACCTAGCCCAGGAGATAGTGAAGTCATGTGACCAGCAGCAGGCCGGCAAGATACTCGCCACCCTGCGATCAGCGAAGGAGAGTCTCAAGGATGTCAAGTAAATATTGCAAAATTTGTAGATCTTTCTTTTAAAATAGTTTTGTTAAATTTTCAATGTTAGGCAAATGCATAATGATGGCGTCCTTCCCTACACCAGCATGTTTAATACTAGATAATAAATGCTTTTACTCAATGAAGGAATTTCAAAAGCGTACACAGTATATGTAAAGTTTTAAAGTTTTATTAATCTTTCAGTATTACGCAAATGCATAATGATAGTATCTTTCCCTACACCAGCACGTTTAATACTAGATAATAAATGCTTTTACTCAATGAAGGAATTTCAAAAGCGTACGCAGTATATGTATTTCTATGTGTATTTTAAACAGAAATGTGTCCCTTCATTCATCAAAAAAGGAGCCCAATTAGCATGTATGGTCCAGCTTGGACTCGGAAGAATATCTACTCTTACAATATCAAACTTCTTGAAACATTTGTTTGTAAATTTGTAAATTCATTTTTATATTTTATGATTGGAATCTACTGAAGATGTGAAACTGTTATTTTGATTTCCTTTAACATAATTTGATATGTTTTAAATCTAAGTGATATTTGATTGATGTTGATTTTCTAATCCTAACATTACAGGGAATCAATGCCAGAGAAGATATTCGTGTATTCAGGGAGATATTGAAGGCCTTGAATGAGTATGACAATGGGATGAGAGCCATCTATGACTGGATTCAGAACCTTTCTTGTTTCCTGGTTTCTGCATTACGAACAATTCACAGATCTTGTTTACTCAATTATTCATATTCATACTGTTATCATTTAATGTTATTTTATTTGTACAAATCTTAGGGAATCAATGCCAGAGAAGATCTGTGTGTTCAGGGAGATATTGAAGGCACTGAATGAGTACAACGATGGGATGAGAGCCATCTATGACTGGATTCAGAACCTTTCTTGTTTTCTGGTTACCGCATTACAAACAATTTACAGATCTTGTTTACTCAATTAGTCATATTCTTACTGTTTTAATTGATTGTTATTTTATTCACAACTCTCAGGGAATCAATGCCAGAGAAGATCCATGTGTTTAGGGAGATATTGAAGAGCCTGAATGAGTATGACGATGGAATGAGAGCCATCCAAGACTGGATTCAGAACCTTTCTTGTTTTCTGGTTTCCGCATTATAAACAATTTAAAGATCTGGTTTACTCAATTATTCCATCCGTTTTCATTTAATTTTAATTTATTTACGAATCTTAGGGAATCAATGCCTGAGAAGATCCGTGTATTCAGAGAGATATTGAAGGCCCTGAATGAGTACGACGATGGAATGAGAGCCGTCCAAGACTGGATAAGGGAAGCTGAGAAGCTGCTGGCCGAATCGCTGCACAAATCTGCCACTGACCCGGTTGTGGCCATGAAAGCAAGACTACAGAAACACAAAGTGAGTATACA
>JAUELG010414257.1:0-13060 GCA_031471515.1 Dendraster excentricus | reverse complement strand
GATGTCAGAAATAGCCAAATGAAAGGTTGGGCAAACGTTGGCTCAACATCGTAACAAGACGTTGGCTCATGGGGGTTTGGCCAACAATGGCCAAGCGGCCAAAATGACGTGGGCCGAACGTCTGAAATTTAAAAAAATGTGTACAAAACAAAAAACGTTTATATTTTTTCCTTGAGGAAAATATCACTCCTCAATGGTAGTTCGCAGGAAGAATGATAATAGAAAGGCTCAGTAAGATTGTTACTCTTCAAGTCAATATTAAATTGTTCAACTCAAAATCAAATTGAAAAGATTGGTTTCAAGTTCGATTAGTGTTCATTTGCAAAATTGAATAAAGAATGACATAACTGGTGTCCCTGATACTAATTGCCCAGCTTGCCACCTGACGTCTGGCCGATGTCATAAGTTGTTGGCCAGATGTCGGTATATCGCGGTTGGCTCGAGGTTAAAATGGCCCAATGAAATGATGTTGGGCCATTTTCAAAAATTGACGTTATGCCAATATATCACAAAATGACGTAGTGACGATGTTGATCTGGCGGACATTTTAACCTTGAGCCAATCGCGATATACCGACATCCAACCAACAACTTATGGCATTGGCCCGACGTCAGGTGGTTAGCTGGGTGGTCACGTTTCCGTAGCAAAGTGGTTTGTAAATATGTGCACTGGTCTGTTGGCGTAGCAATCTATACGTGGTTTGTAAAGAGGCTGGTGCTCTGGTCTAGATGGACATAGCACCGCTCTTCATCAACACATCGACCTCGGTTCGAAATCTTAGTTGCGTCTCTCGAATGGCGACGATGAACTGCATATAAATGATTGAATGCGTTTGTGCAAAATGATAACTACACAACAATGCAACTATCCGTCTATGAGATTGGCATACATGCAGGCAGTGATTGCACATGATATGCGTCTCCCCAAAGTCTGCTCTTCCGTAGGCGCCACTCACGCAGATAGAAGTTGGCTGGCTGACAAAAAAAATCACAAAGAACAATGACGGGTATGTAATGATGTATTATCAAAGAAAGATGATATTGTGACGATTTCTTGACTTAGTTCAAGTAAACCCTTTTACAAGCTACGTATTGTTTACAATTTAACTGCGAATAGTATTAACAAATAACCCATATTATAGTTTTGCCATATTAATATCTCTTTCATCCATATACCCTATTTTGATATGTAACTCGAAACAAAAATGAAACTCGAAACAAAATGGTTATATTTGTTTAATATACATTATATTGCATACATGTCATACCCTGACCTATAGTAATATGACAACTCATAACTGTTTGTATTTGATTGTTCGAGTTATCTGCTCGATGCGGTGTTATGACTGCCCTTCCGTTGGAATGTCTTACCCATCCATGAGTAATGCTCACAGTCCGTCTTCCCTTACGGTTGAACTCATCACACCGTGAGTTCAGATCCTTGGTGGTAGCGCATCTCGTGAATCTGTGATAATACATAGCAAAACACAACGGTAAGTTACTTAATTTTGTCAAGAATGGTAATATTACATAGAAACAGTAAGTGACGCCTTAAAGCTAAAATTAGTCTCGCTATACGTAATTGTTCCTCAAGGAGAAGCTTTTGGCAGTCATTTCCCATGAAATCAATAATTTGAGGGAAATTAGTAAATATCTTATATCCTGGGAACGCCCCTTTTAAATCGCCAAAATGCGACGTCATCTAAAAACGAAATAATGAACTAAATTCTGTAGATGATGTACGCCAGTAAATTGTTTATTACATTTCAATCACACTGCCGATTCTGGATCCTTAATGCGGGCGGGGCGTGAGCTGGCTGCTAAATAAGATTTGGCATCAGAACATTACTCTAAAATTGTGTTTATTTTCCTGGAAATTTTTTGGCAGACCTTTTTTACTAGACATCAACTATGCAAAACGGGCCAAAGTACGTTGTGTTATTTATTTCCTATAATTGTAACTAAACATTACAATGATCCAATAACTTTGTCATGTATACAAAGCAATTAACGGTTATTACAATTTGTTGTTATCTGAAAATGTTCTAAGTTGAATGAACGATGATGTGGCCGAGTAATGGGAAAAATGCAAGAGATGTTCGCTAATTCATTGCACTGACTTTGTACACGTTTACGACTATACAGTAAATACATGTAGTGCAACACATTCACATAGGATTTTAATTCTTGTTGGATACATTTTCTCAATATGTTATAAAAAGATTGAAATCTGATATAAAGACGGCAATTCATTAGCTCTCATTGTAAAATGGAGTTTTATGTATTTCTCTTTGGTTTCATTATTATGGCCCAAATAATGATGATCCAGGATTTTTTATACAAACTTTCTTGAAATGCGAAATAATATAGATGCTAGGAAGAAGTTTGAGAGAAAAATGGTTTCAATTTATAAGACCCTTGGCGGCATATGTATTCAGATAAAAAGCCTACACATGAAGACAGACTTAAATTTCTCACAATTGTTGTTTTTGGTGAAGAAGAGTGACTTTGATTTAGGTTACCATTCAGACCGCTCATTGATAAATCTTGGATATTTTGTTTGATAAATTTAAAAAGAAATATAGTAATTGGATAATAATTTAGTATTTAATTTTCAAAGGAACTATAATTTATTTCTCTCATAAAAGAAAACATAAAAGTGGTTAACTAGCCATATTTGAATAACGAGTACTTGGAGAGCAATCAATTTGACAAGGTTAGAATTTTGTGTTGGTGATCAATTATTTGTTGACACTTTGTTAAAGGAAAAAGAAGGACAGACATGGGAGAGAAATTAATACAATTAAGTTTAAAGATACGATCCTGAGATCATGAGATCCTGGTTGGACAGAATTTAGGGATATAGGAGAATATGAAAACAAAACAATAGATGAGAGGAAAATTTGAGACATTTTAGATATGTTAATTCGATCTTCCAATGAAGTGGCAGGAATTTGTGCAAACTCTAAAGAATTTAAAATTCTTCAATATGCAGATGATATAGTTTTATTTCTGGATGGTTGGTTCTACTGCTAGTTTTCAGAAACTTACACATATTTTGAACTCTTTTGGTAATTGCTCTGGAATTTAGATATGGGCTTCAAAAGAAATAATGGAATAAATTTAGAATGAGCAAATGAAGTGTCTGTTTATATTGGTTATTTTAGATATATTGAAACATATTTTCATGTTGATACTGATAAAATACCAGAGTATATAATTGGATAAACGAAAAACTACTTTTTGGGAGAATAACAATTGTTAAGCTATTATTATTACGATAATAAAATAGTTAGTTTATTTCGATTTCCAACTCTTCCGTTAAATTAATGAAAAATATGATGACCTAACAACATAAATATAAAACAAGTTGTTAGTTCATACACACAAGTTAAGGACCACCGGCATTATGTGTGTGTTTATCCATTAATGGACTGTCTTTTCTTTTTTGTAATGAATTATTGTTTTATATGGTCAAGGATCGACATTAGTGGTAGCCTGGTTGCTCACTTCTGCCAAAAATGAACGTTGGGCTACCAACATTCCTGAAGAGCCCCAATTTAGTGGCCCAATCCAGCCACTAAAATTTCATAACGAGTAAGTAAAACATAAGATTTTCTTATGTGAAAATATGTACTAATTGAACATGAGCAAGAGGCAGTTACTATGTCAGAAGTAAAAATAGAAAATACATGCTAAAAATATATAGGTTATCTTTTGATTCTCTTTTCGGACCATAACATTTCTTTTATTGGAAAAGAAGCTTCGAGTCACAGAAAGAGCAATGGAGAGGATTATGGTAGGAGTAACAAGAAGAGACAGGGTCAGAAATGAGGACTTAAGAAAGAAAACAAATGCCAGGGATATTGTACAGGAAATAAAAACAAAGAAATGGAGATGGGCAGGCCACCTTGCAAGACGTAAAGATAATAGATGGACACATAATATAACTAACTGGACACCAAGAACACAAACCAGACGAAGAGGCAGACATAGTAGACGTTGGATGGATGACATCAAAGAATTTGGGGGTGTTACATGGATGCGAATAGCACAAGATAGAAGAAGATGGAGTGGAGAGACATAGGCTAGATAGATAGACAATAATGTAATGATTTAATGAGACATTGTAAAATAAATTGTAATATGAAATATAAACACATTTCCATGTGGTCTTAAACTTTTGTAAATGATGGTAATGATTTGAAATTATCTCATGAAACTGGCAATCCTTTTTGGAATTAAATTGCTGATTAGTTAACGATTGTGAGACTGATTGGTTATCTGCATTTCTATGAATGAATGGCTCAATTCGAATAGGCAATTAGTCTATTTTCTTGAAATCCTGGTAGGAAAAGGGTATCAGATTAATTAATGATTTAATGGATAATAAATGCATAAGGAGAAGTTTCATTTGAAGATTATTTTTTTTGTCTTATTATTCAGATTTTCAAGTAATAATGTAGATATAATATTATAAAAACATGTCAAACAAATTTTGAAGAACCTTTAATCCCTTCTTATATTGAAACTCTTATTCATGAAAAAAGGATAAAGATACATTTACCATTTTTTTGGAAAAATCAATTGTTTGTCTCTAATGATTTCAAAGTAGGAACGGTATTTGAATTATAAATTACAATCTGCATTAAAGGGGTAGTTTAGTTTTGGTGAGCCTGCACTTTAGTTACCAAACCTGGACAGTAACCTTATACATAATAGTAATAACTTGACCATGATCGAAAAGTATACAAACTTGCAAAATGACCAAGTAAAAAGCATGTTATCAGGCAAAAAGAGCCATTTGGAACACAAAAGGGCGCTTCTAAAAAGGCATCACTTTAAACCATTTCCATACAAAATTATGCATGTGAGGTTTGATTGAAATAATGAGTAAATAGAAAAATCATTAATAAATAATTAAAAAACGCTTTTGAAAATTTTTGAAAACGTGCAAGCATTTATTTTATTTTCTAAAAAAAAAATTATTTGGGCCCCTAATAATTATATGATCAAATTAATTAATTGATATTATTCGATTTCGACAAATAAAATTTATTCTGCCATTAAAATTGCACGTTCTCTCGAATTCAACTCTCAGTTTTTCATTACCTTACACAAAAATTGTGATGTGGAGCGCCCTCTCTACCATACTAAACTACCTCTTTTTTTACAATAAGTATAACGTTATGATATTTTGTTTTCCACCAGTTATTATTTTGAAATACTTTCAAAATAAGATTTAAAATAGAATTTTAACTTGAAATGCCCAAATTTTTAGGGTGAATATTGTAAACAATGGCAAGTGTTCATTTGGTAAAAAAGAACTGAAAGATGTGGAGCATGTCTTTTATGAATGTGAGATAAGTAGAATGATTAGGAGTGAAACAAATTGACTTTATGAAATAACTCAAGTAAGAATTGTTATCACTTTACAAAATATAATTTTTGGCTTTAAAGGTAAGATAATTTATGCCTTTAGCCGTGTTATCATTTTAATCAAATAACATATTAATAAATAAATAATATTATTTGTTAATTGAATAACATAGTTCCACTTTTTGATACGTTGGAAAAGAAAGTTTTACAATGTAATAAAGATGAACAAATATATGTTATGTGTATTTTAATGTTAAAGGGGTAGTTTAGTTTTGGTAGAGAGGGCGCTGCACATCACAATTTTTGTGTGAGGTAATGAACAACTGAGTACCGAATTCGAGAGTATATACAATTTTAATGGCAGAATAAACTTTATTTGGTCGAAATCGACCCAGAAACGGCTGAAATATAAATATGTATTTGATCTTATAATTATTTGGGGCCCAAATAATTAGATGTTTTTTTCAAAAAAATTAAAAAATGCTTACACTCTTTCAAAAACTTTCAAAATCGTTTCTTAATTATTTGTTGATGATTTTTATATCGAACATTATTTCAATAAAACATCACATGCATTATTCTGCATGGAAAATGGTGGAAAATGATGCCTTTTTAGAAGCGCCCTCTGGTGTTCAAATTGACATCTTTTTGAATGATAACATGCTTTTTACTTAGTCATTTTGCAATTTTGTATACATTTCGAGCATGGTTGAGTTACTGCTCTTAGTTTATAAGGTTACTGTCGAGATTTGGTTACTTAAGTTCTCCCTTACCAAAACTAAACTACCCATTTATGTGGCAGTTGCTAGAACTTTAGTTTGTATAGAAAGATTAATTTGAATTTGTTTTATGCTTGTGTATTTAATTTGTTTGGTTATGTGAAGATTATCAATAAATAGCCTGTGGAGGGCTAAACAAAAAATTCACACTTAAATCATAAATATCGTTTTTAACGAAATCGTACAACCTATTTAATTGTAAATACGAGTACAACAAAGTATAAGGGAGTCGCTACAATTCCAATTGAATTTGATTCCGAGGATTTGGACAATGTTACAAGATCCCTTTAATCTGAAAAGCAAACCACAAATAACTTTGGATGGATAGAACATACAAGTTTATTTTACAAAATAGTAATCAATGTATGATACAAACATAGCAACAACATTTGTTTTGGATAACGATGGATAACAATTATTGTTTAGCCAAGACAGGCATACGTGATATGGGATATCCTGCTTTCTATGTCTGGCTTTAAACCGTAATCCCACTGGATTATTTGTGTCACTTGAGTCCACTGGGGGGGGGGGGGGGGGTTAGGTCCCCTAAAATCACGTCAACGAATGGGCCGAACCAATCGAAAATTTGCACCCACGTAAAACAAATCAAGTAGAATAAGAATTTGAAAAAATTGCTTTTTTTATAATGAAATAAAAAATTGAATATGCAAACTTTTGACGAATTTGGGAGAAAATTGGGATTTTTATCTAAAATCAAAAGAAAATACAGGATTTCTCCAGGTTTTTTGAAAAAATACTTTCAAATGTTGCTATTTATCATATCCATGTTGTTTATGGGGATAAAATACATCACTAATTTGCATAAATATGCAAATTAGTACTTCCAGATTTCTCCACGTTGTTGTAATTCTTATGTATTTTATTGTTTTTTTTAATAAATCCAAATTATAATTCAAAGTAACAATATTAAGAGATTTGGAGTTTACATAGCATTTGATATAGGAATTACATAGAAACCTGGAGAAATTTTTTTTTTGTGACGGACGAGCAATTATCGACCTCTAAAATCAGTTCTACAGGTCCGACCAGGGTGAATTATATATCAAAACATGCGGGAGACTTGAAAGAAAATAGTCATGAAGTTTGAGCGGGAAATTCCGAACGGTCTAGATGCACGTCGAAAAAACAACAGGGGGCCCAAAAGCACCCCCCCCCCCAAGTGGGATTAGGGTTTTATGCGTGATATTGTTACATTATGTGTTTGATGTGAAGTATATTGTATAAAATGTTTCTGGAGATAGTTGAAATACTCATTAATTTTGATTCATGAATAACTTTGTTCAGGGCAAGATGACAATTTGAACATCGTGTGCCTATGTGAATATGTGTTTTTGTTTTTGTATACTACATCATATTTTATGTACTGTTGATGTTACATCATTCATATTATATTCATGTGTAATGTATATGGTAACTGTTATTTCGCTGTACTGTTATTTCGCTGTACATTGATGTTTATTGGGAGAACACATTTGAAAATATGTGTATGGGTGTTATTGTACATTATGTGTGAAAACTCTAATTAAGTAGGTGTTATGAGTGCATTAATAAATGCATGCACGGTTTAATTACTACGATAAAATGATTTTTGAGTACTCACGAAATGCTCTTGAGAGAGGTATAATCCTCCATGTATCGGATGATGTCGGTTACCCCCTGGTCTGCAACACGTATGTCAGTGATTGACAGCTTGGTGAGACTGGGACATGACGTCATCACTGCCTTGCTGAATGATGCAGGGTCAGTCAGAGTCGTAAAATGACCGAATACGTGTAAGTCAAGGAGATGAGTAAACCAGGAGCAGGTCTCAGAGAGTATGGTTGGTTTGATTTTGGAGGCGAAATCGCATACGATGATAAATTTCTCTACACTGGGCCATAGCGCGGGTAACCCCAGATGACCGAGATAATTCACAGATTCGATATCCACCTCGAGCTCTAAGAGCGAACTAGCAACAGATGGTTCCTGAGTGTAAAAACGAAAATACATAATGGGCGTAGATATTTTACGTACTACCAACTAATGGGAGGGGAGGGGATACATTTCTGGTAGCGACCAACACGAACCCGATCAGAGCCGAGAGAGCTGGGGAGTACCTGCAGCCGCAGCGGTACATGCAGGCTCGACCATTTGTCGACCATGCAGATCTGGAGCTCATTTTATTGAACATCTCCTAAATCCCATGATTCTCATCAGAACATGAGGAGCTGTTTCTGTCTCATCTAGCTCAGCTTCTACTTCAAAACTCAAATCTAAATTAAAGTCGTCCGCCACTCGAGGTGCTTCAGTCAAAAGAAGAATTTACACGAGCGATGATGTAGACATATTCTGCACCGCTAACATGCATGTAAAACAAAATCGCGCGCATGTGCAATCGATGTAGTTGAGAATGTACATCCTCGGATGACGTCATAAATCTAAGCGGAGAAATCACGGTGAATTCGGGCCTGGTTTTTAAGGGTGATTCTTTCACATTTTCAATTTCATTAAAAATATATTTACAAAATTTCAAAAAATCTGAAATTCTCTAGGCTTGTAAATTACCTTCACATTCATATCAAATTCGACTCAATTTATAATCAATGAAGTAACAGCTTTATGATTTGCTTTCCAGTGAATTACTAATTTTCTAAATTGGTAACACAACAAAGAAGTTAAAGATATTGAACGTGTCCAGTCTGCATAGAAAGTGATCATGAGTGTAAATTCATGACTGCTACAATACATGAGTTAATTGAATAATATTTCTTGAGGACTAATATTAAAAATAGGTTTAAACAACTTCTTAATAAGTAGCACATTCTAACAAACCGTGTAAGCGTATGCTTGTAATGCCCTATATTTGTTTGAGGATATCAATATTTTTTGTTTTCATTTGGGGTACAAAACGAGTCACCACCCTCGTGCCACGATGTAAAATATTCGTACTAACCGTATCATCAAGTGCAATTGTGGCTGAGCCAGTTTGGCTATCACATGCGTCTGAATCAGCGTCACCCGAGTCAATGCCAGTCCATTTGCTGACACCCGTGTCCGAATCAGGTTTTAAAATCTCACGTAATGTGAGTGACTGGATGTTCGGTAGTGACAGGATGCCGACAAGGTTTGACCTTGTCAGAGTTAGGTGATCCAGCTTTACATGCGTAATCTGTCAAAAAAATGGATATTAAGAAAAAGTAATCCAATAAAATGAAACAAAATATCAGGAAGCATATATTATCTATTATTTGACTAGAAAAGAGAACAATACTTTTCTTTTGGTTATGGCATTAGTGAGGAGTGGTGAAAATTATTTCCAATGAATGGAACATTTGCTTCTTAAAAAAATAATAAATGTAAATACTGGAAAGAGGAATGCAGTTGGTTATTCTGCCACGAGGTCCAGTAACCCCGCTTCGTCTTATCCCATATAGTCTAATTTCGTTTTGTCTATCACCATTTGGTCTATAAGCCAGTTCGTCTAATAACCATTTGGGATAAGTTCATTTTTGTCTAATATCCACTTGGCCCAACACCACTTAGCATACCTGCCAGATCGTCTTTTCACTACTATTCGAAATTAGTATAATAGACAGTTGGGCTACTCCCACTTGGGCTAACAATTATCGACTTGGGCTAATGACCACGTGGCCAAATGACCCTTTTAGTCCAATGAGCATTTGGACTATAATGTTAGGTTGGTGTGAACAGTCTAGCACAATCTTCCAAACGAGGGATCGTGTAAGATCCCCCTTTACAGGGATTATCTGTCCGGCGCTGAGCGACGCTCAGTGAACAGCTGACTGGAGATATTCTAGTTTCAGATTGTATGCATTATTAGACCCATGAATGTCAACATTTCGGAAATATTCCCGTGCGATACAATATAATACACAGAAACAAGACACACGCACACGCACGCGCACAATCGCGCGCACAAACAGACATACAGACAGACACACACACATACACACATACGCGCACACACGCACACACACACACACACACACACACACACACACACACACACACACACACACACATACAAACATACATGCACACACGCACAAACACTATACACATTTAGTGGAAGGTAAAATCGGAGTTTACCCCCTTACTTTTTGGAGCCAGTTTGAAATTCGTGTTTAAAACTTTACTCTAGAAAGCGAGATTATTATTATCCTGTATTGTGATAAAGAATGGAAATAACAGAGGATTATTAACATGCCATTGCCAGTCGACTGTTATAGTATAGAATCGTATTACATACGTATCACCTAACTAATAGACTGCACTGCAAGGGACATCAAATGTGAAACTGGGGACTTGCAGACATTGATGATGTATACAGATTAATGGTGTTGCATTATAAACTCAATCTCGGATGCGTTCGCTTAGTAGTATTAGTATTTATAGCAAGTCCAATTTATATTCAAAAGCAATTACATGTAATTGATTAAATTTCAAATAATGTGTAACCAAAATCGAGAGATTGATTGTGATTTAGTCAATGATATAAAAGAGTCACACTGTTTTAAATGAAGAGGAAAAAACACACGGAATGTTGCTACTTTGAATTAGGCATGTTGACAAGTTTGGGAACTAGCAATATTGTGTCTCTGAATCTTGCACCGAAGTGCATCTCGTTTCTGGAGGTTGCGTTCCGATCCGGTGACTACCTGTCATGTCTGCGGAAGCATGTCACAGTTGTGCGAGTAGATATGATTAGCCACGCTCTTCACGTACGTTCACTATCTGTTATGAGATCTCATGCCCATGTAATATACTGGACAATATTGAATATGCCTTATTCAGTGATCTACACTTCAAGCGAAGACATCATCACTGTCAACTTGCTCTTGCTCTAATTTTGAAGCCTTTGAGAGACGCCATCCAAGGGTGCAAGTCGCAAGAAGAAAATAGTCAGACTAACCCAACCCCTAAAAATGAACCACTCCAGCCAGAGGCATTACCAGAGGAGGATGAGGAGTCCACTCCCTCCCAGAAAGCAAATAAGAAAAATAAAAAAAAACAGTAACCGCCTATACTGAAAAGTTTCTCATGAGTTTCAAGGATGTCAGCAAGAAAGAGAATCTTTGGGCTGCACAAGCTGCCACGATATACACTACTGTGGTGCAACTTAAAACATGGTACACACGCAAAAGGAGAATGATGGGCCTGCTGAAGAAACGCGCAAAGAAGCGTAGGTCAGGAGGTGATGTCATTACTGACATGAACATCACCGAGGAGTGGGTGTTCGGCAAGGTCTCCTTTTTGATCCCTCACATTGAGACACTGGATGCCATAAAACGTGGCCTACTTTGCATCAGCAGCAACAAGTACCACATGGCGTCATGAGGTAATTCCTGAGTGCAAAGGCGTCATCTCTAAGGATGAAGAAGAGCATGTCTTGGTGGTTATCAGGGCTTGCAGTCATAGGGCAGGGTTGGGGAGTCCTAGGGTTTTCTCATTCAGGCCGTTGAACAGCTCAGACTCGCCAAATATAATTACGAGCATCTGAAAATGTGTCATTTTCCACCATGCTCGAACCATAAAACCTTGCATCAAAATCTGCATCACCATTTCTGGTTCCCACCATGCGATATCACGGCGACTTCCCCTGAGAAATGCATTGTCCATATTCATACGCATGCGTGAGTGGTTGATGAATACAGCCATGAATTGTTCGCTCTTGCTTGTCTAGACATTAAAATCCGTGTTGCGATTTTTTTGTATAAACCCAGTGCCCATTTAGCGATCTGCGCCTAGCAATCTAGAGCTATCTTGCCCGAATAGGAGCAATCCTCGAGATCTGTGGTTACGTCGCAAGTTGGGCACCATTGAACTCGCGTCCTCAAGGGTGGTGTCGGTTCGATCGCGTGACGGGCGGGATCGCACAAATGGCAAGCCGTTTTGGCAATTGTTCTTTTTGTTTTATTGTACCAGGAATTTAATTATTGATATCAGGGGCTTGTTGCAAGAAAGAGTCCTATATCTAGGACGTCCTAAATGTCATGTGATTGTCATACAACTACGACTAAATCATATGAGGCGCCGTTTGTGAATGTATCATTTACACACATTATATGTTATAATCATTATTTAACATGTAATTTTATGCATTCACTTGAAAATAATTTTTATACAAATTGTATACAATTTGTATACAAATTGTTAATTGTTTATATATAATAATAATTCGTAGTCGTATGACAATCACGTGGCATTAAGGACGTCATAGAGATAGGCTCCTACCTTGCAACAAGTCCCAGGAATCCTATTTTCATATATTAATAATCGCATTATTGAAAACAGGAAATATATTAATGATATCCAGAGTTCGATTACTTGATTCTTAAGAATATGATTACTTCATTGGTTAGCAACAGAAATTGTTCTTGATATCAATAATTCAATGTTAAGTTATGCGAAACTGCTCTACAAGGGCGCCCTGCAAGAATCAATCATTCTTTTCTTGATTATCAAGAAATGACTTCTTATAAATTTAGACGAACTGGTATTAGACGAAGAGACGAAACGACAAAAGAAAACGAGTAGATTCAGTGGTATAATGGCCCAATTTATTCATTAGACGACACGGCAATCGCCTTATTGGGCATTAGACCTAGTGATGATAAGATCAAATATATAGCCGAAGTGAAGTTATAGGAAGTGATGATAAGACAAAGTAGTATTAGACCAAGTGAATGTAAACCATGCAGTTGCCAAAGTTTCAATACCTCCCTACCCTATGTGGTATACATAGCGTGATAGGGTGTAGGGTGTAATGTAGGAGTAGGATTAGGATTAGGATCCTTTGTAGTAATGTCGGTCGCATTCGGCTAGATCGGGTGGATAGTGCGCACTGGTCTCCACGCTCGCTCAACTCTCACGCATGGCTCC
>JAUELG010414256.1:0-19807 GCA_031471515.1 Dendraster excentricus | reverse complement strand
ATATAATGTCCCTCGACACAAATAAAACTTCCCTCGAGGATCTCAAATGTTATATTGCCCCTCAAGACAGTCAATATCTGTATAAAAATTGCCCTGCTCAGATGTCTGCTATGGATAATAATTGTTGATATCATTTGTAAATATTATAACAACAAACTATACAACACGTGGGAAAAACACGTTTTGCTTTTAAGATATTAATGTTATTTACCCACTTCCTATTTTCAAATTGTAAATAAAGCAATCGAACTACCGTGAATCATTTCAAAACAGAAATATACTTCCATATCTGTATCTACTACAACAACATCAACAAACACACCAAAAATTAGCAACGGCACCACCTTATTCTACTAGTGCTATACTACTAGTGTTGCTCCGACTAATTCTTCCCCAGATAAGGTAATACTAAGCATCCTTTATAAATTATAAAAACCCACCATAAACAAACAAAGGCAACGTTATAATATACAGTTACTTTTAGGAAATCGACTTGGCAATATAATATATTTCGCCATGACGACATAATTGATTGCTAAGTCGACTTTGTAAGAGATTTCATGTCGCCATAATGGCAAACAATTTTGTTGGAAATGAACAAGATTACATTGATCGCAATGATGATATGTATGTAAGTTAAGTTCTTGGGTCCATTTGTTTACTGGTCACATGTGGGTTCGCCTGTGTCGACTATCTAAGCCAGTGGTCTCGGTTTTGGTCATGTTTTGGGTTTGATTGATTTAATTATCCAGTTAGCAGTTGTCGAGGGGGTAATCGAACTGTGGATGTTTAGTCCGGGGAAAATTGTCTAGATGGTAGTTGTCCAGGAACCGTTTCAAACACCATACATTGATTAATAGAAAGACACTCAATGAATAACACAAATTTAAAATCACCATCCATTGTGGTTTCTTTATTTTACAAAAATCTGGCAGGTTTTTACAAAATAATTATACAAGATATCGAAAGTATTTTTTCAAAATGCTTCAATCAGACTATGAACACAGACGGATGATATTTAGGTAATGGATTGGAAATGGTTAAAATACGATTTGTGGGGGAGAAATGGAAAAGGGTGATGGAGAGTAAGAAACAAATGTAACACGTGTTAGAAAGCGAAAAAGAAAGAACGTTAAAGGCAATGAAAATGTGTGCAATGTGCAAAAGTGTAAACGTAAGGATATGGGGCTTAGTAAGCATGTAATGAGTTATATTTGCTTATCAAATACAAGATAATTCCGCACTTCAGTTGATTTCGTATTTTATTTACACAATAATGATCATCGCGGCTCGCAGAAAATAACATTATCATAGCTCTGTACGTCACCAGGACAAACAAGTGCATGTACTTTTGAAAATACTTTGCGTCTGAACAAATACCAATTGAGGTATTTTTGTTTTGATAGTATTACCAGTCAAACATCATTCTTCGCTATATAAAAAGGACACCTATTAATTTCAATAATCTACCAATGATAAAAATATATGATTAGAGTCTTAAATACATATAGCACTTTTAGAAAAAATGAAAGTATACATTAAATAGATCAATTTAAGACATATACAATGAGGTATAAGCGTGATATGCATGACATTATCCCGTGCAAGTCAATAAGTACAAATGCCGAGCGCCTGTCTCAGAGTCATAAAACTGACTTCTCTGAGGATTCCTGTCATGAATACATATTCACTGAGACTGCCTGGAAATAACATTGTGGTTGAATTAATGTTTTTATCCTAATTATTCCGAAATACACATAGGAATACCAAAGAGAAACATTTATAAATACTGTAGGTATTGCCACGGCATGTGCGGCAAACATGCCAAGCATCCAAACATTATTAACACATGAGTTGAAGCTTTGTTAAAAAACTATTGATTCTTTGAAAAAAAAAAACATAACACAAGTTCTTTTTCAAAGACATAAATGATGATACAAATCATTCATACGTTTTGTAACTCACAAGATTTAATGTTCATTTCATAAATTTCATAATTCTTCATAATTTCATGACTTTTCATTGTCTAAAATAGTTGTTCTTGCTTTTTGAAAATGTT
Organism: Dendraster excentricus; assembly: GCA_031471515.1. Classification (NCBI taxonomy): domain Eukaryota; kingdom Metazoa; phylum Echinodermata; class Echinoidea; order Clypeasteroida; family Dendrasteridae; genus Dendraster; species Dendraster excentricus. Next base: position 17,748 of record JAUELG010414256.1, on the reverse strand, counting down.
GTATTCCACGGACACAAATGACTCTGCATAAAAGTAAGGTTCAACTAAGAGTGAAGTACACATCTCCCCTGTTCTAACTGTATGGACATCACCTAGCTATCTCTCACCAGCAACCTATTTCATAACACACTAAAAACGTACATGCCAATCGGCGGTAAGAGAAGCCGGTTTTAGGGCAGTCGTGTTATTATACACCCCATCATTGAGCAGTCACCAGGTCACGAGAGTAGACAAGGTCACCCTCCATGGTGTGTGAGGACTGTGAGGTTTTCGATTGACGGCTTTTGCCGTGCTTCACTTTGGAATATACTCAGACAGCTGGTATCCCACCAAAAACTGATGAACATCATACAGCCACTCTATATAATGAAAATTGGAATGCCTAGTTAGGTCTAAAACCAACCCAGACATAAAGGCACCTCACTAAAAAAAAGGTTTCGCCGGGAATCAAACCAGAAACCTTCTGATTGCTAGACCAGTGCTCGAATTCAAGCCACACAGACCCGGGGATTGAGCTGAATCAATTCGCGCGATTTAATTATCGTTGGATACGTGCCCGATTTATATAGCTTCTGACTAATCGAAAAATGAAAATGGTTGAATAAAATCGTCACATATTCAAATGTTCTTGTGGCTCGATGGTTCAGCAAAGGTCTAGGAATCTGGTGTTCTCGGGTAGGATTCCTGGAAAAGCCATACTTTCTTAGCCTATTCTCAATTATAATAACCAATTGACACACCCAACTATGCTAAACATTGGGGTTAAGCAATATTTCTGTTTATCTTGGCCATTGACTGGTTATTGTGACCTATGGGCAAACCACACTCACCACAATTGCAGAGGAAATTGATTATACAGATGTTCAACATATAACAGATAGTATATATTATATACAACATTTAGCATATTCAGTCTTGAAGTCAACGAAAAGAAACGTGAAAATGTATCCGGCAATAACTGCATTCTAGAAACCTATAACATGTATAACGGCGGTGAAGGAGCTCACTTAGTTGGGCTGAGAGGTAACACTAGATGCCATGGCTACTGCATCCACGGAATAAACGAAAGGAAACCAAACCATTCTCAGACACATCTAGAATTCCGCAATAACTATATCGTGGTGATTGGAAACCCCTAGGGTAGGTAACAAGAGGCACCGCAATTCATGATAAAACATTGTAATGATCTTCACAATGTCCTAAGAAATCTACTATATTGGTCAAATTGTCAACGACAACATTTTTCATCAAGGTGTTTCGAAACAAAAGCCTACGACGCGCCCTGTGGAAAGTGCCGTGTCAAATGATCGACCCTTCGTAGGTTAAATATTGCATCATGGTTATTTAGGGGTTAAAGCAGATAAGGCTTTTTCGAATGCTCCAGCCATTTCTCGAGCAGAAGGCCGTTCTTCGATTTTCTTCGTGAAACAATGCCTCAGTAACTGGTTGATATCGTCACCGTCAACGTCGATGATGATCTCGGGTGTGACGTCGTCTAGACACAGCCGTTTCATGATCTGGAAGTCGCTTTCGAGACCCTCCCAAATACGACGTCTAGTCAGAAGCTCGAGCAGAACACAAGCCAGTGACCACACGTCGGCTGAATAGGACACCATGAAATCCATATTGGACGCCTCAGGAGGACTGCACTTCTGAACACCCTGGCGGTAGCCGGGCGTCTGCGTCAACAGAGCGGAGCGTGTCACGCCGTGTCCTAGTCCAAGGTCGCAGATTAGTGGCTCATTGTCGATCCTCCGGATCTGGAGAACAAAAAAAAAATAAATGCAAGCTTCACGAAATCAATTGTTCTAATTTTGTCACATCTAAATAGGTTTAGCTTCATACCAAATCCAAAAAATCCAGAAAATTAATACAAACATGAAATAAAATCGAATGAAAGTGAAATACGCACACGCGCGTCCACTCTAAATAGAGATTCAGAATCATAACAACAATAATATTCTTTATTCACATAAGTGTATTATGATTCCAAAATGAGAAAACCCATCGACTCGTGCCTGTGAATTGCCAAAGCGATCGGCTCTCCTCACTGGAATATGGGTAAAACAATTTAAAAACTATGCAATAGAGAACATGTTAAGCCACACTTAAAAACTGATCATAAAAGTAATATTACTTACAAACCCTTTAAGTACGAGGAATATAAACATAAGTGCTGACCTGAATAATATAACACCATATATTTAATGGTATTGTACGTTGAAATAGATTTTAAAATACATTAAAGTAATACGAAACAGTGCAGTTCTATTCAAACTGAATGTTAGCATACAACAATTACCGCACTTATTCCAAACGAAAAGCTATAACTCCATTTGCCCACAATATATAAATCTCTTAACCAGTACTTAACGATCAGCATTAAGCATGTATACTAACAAATAGCAAACACAAAAACGCATATAAACAAACAAACCATAAAGACTCACAAGAATATATCAGTTCAAACAAATAATGAAACTGACCAAGATATATTGTGATTAAAAGATGAGCAAAGAAAAATGGGATTCCAACTGGATTCGAACCCGAGCTATAGAAAACCCTACGATGGTGTTCTTGCCTGAATATATCAGGAATTAGCTTTACAATTACGTGTATTCCCGGTATATAACGTTACATACAAAGCCGTAACACATGATCGTTGAAGAGGTTGAACATGACACGCTATTCTGTAGCGTCAACAAATTCTACCCTTCTTGACTTGAAAAGCTTGAAATTGGCTTTGAAATATGACCTGTGTTTCGTATTTCGAGTGCACACTAAACAAAATACCCCTTTTAGAAGATGTCAAGTATACAGATAATAAAATATGATTTTTTGCCCTTCACTAAATCGTAGTTTTGTTTAAAATTTCACGAACAATTTAATAAAATGCGTTTTTTTCCCCAACACATGTAAATACAATTTGTACCCTATAAACAATTTCCATTTTTTTAAAGACCCCCTTTTCTCGAAATTCGTAACGATCATTCGAACATGTCGTCATTGTGAATTTACTACATAGGATATATCGTATAATTTACTCAATCTCTTACCATAACATTGGTGGTTTTGATGTCGGAGTGAGTACACTTGTTATCGTGAACGTGGGCGATAGCCTCGCATATCTTGTGTGCAGTACGGAGCTTTCCTCCAGTTGTGGCCTGTATGGTAAATTTATCAAACGTTTTCATGATTGTTTAAAAAGGCCTAATAGCATCATGGAAAATACGGAAAATAACTCAGACAAAAAACTTCATTTGGAATTTTTAAGGCAAAATTAGCCAAAATAAGGGCAACATAGACTAGTTTCCGAGCATTGTCAAAATGAGCATTCTGTCATAAATTTAATTTGATTCTAGATCACAACCGATCAGTTAATTCAGTTAGTTTCTTTGAAAAATAGTTGAACAAGTGATTGTGATTTTAGTAAAATAGGCTATTTTTGTTAGGAACCGTGAGATGCCAAAACATTCGTGCAGTTTAACCTTTTAGCGGTCATGCATGCATGCTAATTAAGGGTAAATTTACCAGGTATGGCACTTGTAAGTCATCATCGAAGATGGCGTCATTGAGCGTGACACCCTCCACGAGTTCCATGAGGAGATCGAATCGCAGCCCGGTGGTAGGTCCTGGCCGGTAGCTGGCATAGGCGAACATCGGGACGATATTCGGATGACATACCCGACTAGAAATGCACATAATATGAAAAATGCGAATTATCCTGCAGTTTTGGAGCAAGTTACTGTATTGTTGTTTTCATGTAAAATCGTTAGAGCATTATTAATTTGTTAAAATATAAAGTTTTCTGCTAAAAATGTTTCCTAGCTTCATGTGGCCTTCATCGGGTTCTACGTACAATGTTATAATCGGGTTTCGGTATTGTGTAATATGATAATTATGCTTTGGTCATAGACTTAAAGAAAGATCCAAAGTATGATTCGTTATCTTAATTAAAATGTAAGTTAAACTTTTCAAGTGACAATTTCGCATTTATATAATAATTTCATCGTATTTATTAATCATGATTAGTGTATATGAACATATTTAGTACAAGTACAAATAAGTCACTTGAAATGTATACTAAAGTATTTTGAATAGTTTTCAAGCTTTTTGTGCACTGAACACCAATCCCCACCCCCCCCCACCCCTCAAAAAAAAAAAGAAACAGGCATAATGATATTTTTGAAATCTTAACATGGCACTACAAACTTACAACTCATGCTTTCTTCATTTTATATATTTAAACACGGAAATAAAAACAATGCATTTACAAAAAGTCGTTCTAATTCACTTTAATAATGAAAAATACAATAAGTGGCAAGTATTGTGATTTTTCAGTACCTGTTTATATCGACTTCTTTGATAACCTCCTCTTCTAGACGTGTCTCGATATTCTTTATTCGCTTCAGAGCAACAGTCGTTTTACCCCAAAAAGCTTTGTAGACTTCTCCGTATCGCCCCTCTCCGAGTATCTCATCAAGTATCACATAGTCGGATTTCTTAATCTCCTTTACCTCTGTGAATATAATAATTGTGGTTTTAAACTATTTAATAATGTTATTAAATGTTGATGTCACTTACTTAACATATGGATTTATAGACAAGCAACAACATCATTTACCGTTGTTCGTTAGTATACATGGTAAATGCGTTCAACTTTGTATCCGTATCATCATTGATTTACCTCTAATTGTTGTTAATATAAACATGCCCTTATACCTTGTGATTCCGTTATTTTGACATGACATTTGTAATTATTATTGGAAATGACAGTGCGTATCACCCTCTGAGTGCGTAAGTCATACTTTCTTGAATACAATGCCATTATTATGCATTTTTGATAGTTTCTTACTTCGTGGATGTGGCAAGCTGTCTTGGACTGTCTCTCTCGCGTTCATTGACCTAAGGCCTAGAGAAATAATGATCAAATTTGCAAATGAATTAATTTTAGTTAACTTCATGGAAGGTAAACAGCATGATGTGGTGCTGTAAACATATAGACAATATCGATTGCATTACCAAAAGGTAGATATATGAACATCTTCTTACTTTTGCATGATGTCAATGACATGCTGAACAATCATCCTTGCTGCTACAAGACTCTTGCTGCATGCGAATTTAAACAATTCACCTATGCATCAAATATGCTATAAACTTATTTGAAAGGACTCCCTTTCTCTGTATTTGTATATTATTGGAATTAATTTCATAAGGTTTTGCCTTTTTTATTCCAACTTTAATTGTTGCAACTAATGATTTCGTTATATGTTTGTTTTTTAAAGTGTTGAATTAAATTTGAATTCAATATAATTGTAATACTGATAATATTGCTTTAATATTATTAGTACCAAGTGCGTATTGATATGCAAATTAAAAACTTACCGCGGAGGCCGTCAAACTCACTTTCGCTCTTCCGTTCACTGTCCTGTGATGCTTCGATCGACATGGGAAGTTGTTCATCTCCTCTCGCTTGCTCAGTGTCCACCGGAGCAGCAGCAAATGTAGCTGCCATAACTCGACGACTGACAGCTATAGATACAACCAGACACAGTAAGTCCCCCTTAACAATTTCCAAATCAAGTCTTTTTCAAACATTATGCAGAAAAAATGTTAGAACTACAGCTGCTATATCATAGTATATTTTACAATTTGTGTGAACATTAGAAACACCCATGTTATGGCTGAATGAGACATTAAAGACAAACAAAAATAACTGTACATTGTTGTACAGTCGATGTTGTTCTACGATATGATAACAGTTTCTGACATAATACGTACTATAATAAACTAATAGACCTGTTACTCACCTGTGCCTCGTGTTTTCTTCTTGACGGTCTGGTTGGTCCTGATTGAGAGTTGCGACATCGTCTTGATGCAGTTTCCAGAAGTTCCCTCATCAGCAACCGCACCCACATCCGCATCATCCTCATCTCGTAGATTTATTCTGACTTGAGCATCTTTCTTGTAGCTGACCTGGAGTCCTTTGAAGGTTTTCAGTTTGGTCTTCAAGTCTTCTGGTCCTTCGAAGACGTCCACCCGGATGCCTTCGAGAGCCGACTGCGATCGACTTGTCGGGTAGGCGTACTTGAAGAGATAGACTAGGAACTTGCACTCGGTAGCAGTTGGCCTTACGAACCGCATACACCTGATGACTGGAAGAAGGATGTCATTCAGCTGGCCCTCGGTATGGCCCTCGAAGTTGAGTTCCAGGAGCAATTCGGCCAATTTCTGGTGGGACAAATCAACCTTCATCATGACCTGATCATCCATTCTTCTGCATGCGTCACCGAAATCTTCTTCATTCTGCATGGCGTCAATGACATGCTTGACAATTAGCTTTGCTGCCTCTAGACTCTTGCCGCAAGCGAATTTCAACAGCTCACGCAAGGCAAATACGTCATCAATGCTTCCAATTTTCTGTAGACTTTTTTGAAAGGACTCTCTTTCTCCGGCGTTTCCTTCAAGGAACCTGACCAGGTAGTCTGCAGCAAACTTCTGTTGGAAATGGGGCATTTGGAATTTGATTATTTTCCCTTGTGCCGCTGCACATGAAGTTGGATTGATTTCATCGATGCATGACCTAGTGAGAAGTCCGAGTCTGCAGGCATCACTGATGACTTGCACCGCATCAGCTCCACAGACTTCGAAATCCTTGTCGCTGAGTAGGAGCGTTTCTCGGTTATTACCATGGAGGTAGCAATTGAATGCCACTTCTTGAAGATATTGGATGACTTTGTCATGAGGAAGGCGATCTTCGCCTGAACAACGACCCTCGAATCTTGGACGACTATATCCCGAACTGGAATGAATAGTGGCAGGTTGTGAAATACCAAAAGGGTCATTGGTGGACGAGACAGCAACTGACGGCCCGGCAGTTGACGAAACGGCATCTGAGGAGACGTATGTTGGTGTCACTGAATTTTCACCAGTCCCATCACTGAGTCTCCTCCCCGATCGTTTTTCACTGTTGTAGCTCTCCTCATTGTGCTTGATGTAGCAGTCGACGAGATTGTCTACCAGCATAGAGATTGTCTCCAGATGACCCATGTCTGATGGATTCTTTCCCCACTTGGAAATCTGGCATAAACCACAAAGAAGTACTGGGGAAGATGCCATGTGAGTGGTTAGATCGTTGTCCTCGATGTACTTCATAAGATCTCTCGCAAAGTCCAGGCGCTTGTGGAAGACCTTTTCGATGTAGGATCTTACGGAATTATTTGATAGACCATTGGCTGTTAGGTGGTTGTAGCTAGTATACACTTCCTGAAAATCCCCAACCTGGTCGGGTGCCGTAACCACCAGTAAGTTCAAGTTCTTGAATTTTCTTAGCTGGACTACTGGTAGGAGGTTAGTCATTCCAGTGAGATCATCGTCGCGCATCTTATCGTAGTTGTCCAGGATAACAATGACATCATCTCCGGTTTTCTCACACATGGTGCTGATAGTTTCTTTTGAAACATTGAAGGAGGGTGGGAAGCACTGTGTAGAAATTGCATCAATCAAATCCTCATGTCGTCCAACTTCTAAGGCATCCACATAGTAGACCACCTTGAATCTTGACAATGGACCGGACGGCGTCTTACGACTCCAGAGATACAGCCACATCTTCATTTCGGTTGTCTTCCCGACTCCCGAAGGACCCACCAGGAACGTTTTCTTCTTCTTACTTCCTTCACCGGTCGAGAAGAAGTCATCTTGTGATACCTTTTCTGTTTCCGGAAGATCCGGGGAGATCTTGCTCAGCTCCATTTCCACGGGGACGTGCAATTGGTCTACTTGGTATATCTTCGCCTTTGTTGAAGGAAGGAGGGCGATCTGCAGAATGTTGCTTCCATGCGCTGTGTATCGTTCCCTAACGGCCTCACCATACATGAATAGGTCTTCAGAAGACCTAATCAGGGAATACAGAACCGCATACTTAACTTTATGAAAAGGGAAACACACCATGTCTTCTAAACTGCTAAAGCAATCTGTACGTTCAAATTCGACGAATTTTCTCTCTTTTAATTGTCCTGATATGAAAGTTTGCTTGAAGAAAAAAAAACACCTTTTAATTTGTAAAGTTTAGTTACTGCTAAAGATGTGTTCACATGGCAAAAATATAAGTCTTGAATGATTGGATGAAGGGGGCATTTTAATGTAAAAAGTATGCTTGTAGACCGAATCGTCTTGTAAGTCTTGAGCCTAATTGGGGTGCAAGGCCGCGAATTTCAAAAGGGGTAAATAGGGAGTTCAGTGGTTGAATCAGCCTGGAGGTTACTTAAAAGGAAATTCTTAAGTGAATAACTTTCATTTGAATGACACGTTCATTAGTTGGCAACATGAATTACTGAATAGTATCCACGAGTTTTGTTATGGAAAACATAATATCACCAATTATTTGTAATTCCTGAACGCAAGGGCAAACAGTGGGGACTGGCCTCTCCCTCCTTAAAGGGACCCTGCAAACCAAATGCATGTTGACTTCTGTTAAACTGTATTAATGTGCCCATTCATTATTTGTAAACGGTTTGACCTAAATATGTTTTGTATATTTTCAATCATATTATCATTTATTTTTTATTATGTTGCTAAGCCCCACCTTCTTAACAGCCCTCCAGAGAAAATTATATTGTTGACCTGCAGTGACATCATCAGCCATTCACTACTCAGTTACAGAGAAGCTCCCTTCACCCAAGCTGAGTGCCTCATCACAATAGCATCATACGGTTTAATGGAATATCAACTCAGTGGCCCCACATATCTTCAATTTCAATAGCTGTTGCTATGTCAGAAGAAAAACACTGGCTAAACTTTAGCATGGCGGTATGTAGGGCATGCTTTTGGGTGAATGTTCTTTTTGAAATTGCATCTTTTGTTAAGTTCATGGTAGCTGACCAGTGATTGACAGATGATGTCACTGCATGTCAACAATATAATTTACTCTGGAGGTTTTTTAGGAGGTGGGGCTTATCAACACGAACAAAAATAAAAGATAAAATATTCAAAAATATACAAAACAAATTCAGGTGAAAATGTATACAAATAGTGAATGTGTACATTAATAGAGTTGAGCAGAAGTCAACATGCATTTGGTTTGCAGGGCCCCTTTAAATGTTGGTACCCCACTGTGAAAAGATTTAGTCTTTGCTTCAGTTCATTCAGAGTATATTTTGCCTGTAATAATAATGATCATGATAATATTAAAATGATCCATTTTGATGATCCATCCAGTGTCAGAATGACACTTTAGACTTCAATCTTATAGCAATATGGTTATATAATACAATTCAAATGGTTGTGATAGGTATGACTGCACTGAAAACTATAGTCCTATTGCAAGCTTACTTATTGTTATTTGTGGATATTCCGTAATGTCCCCTGCCAAGGTCAGTCGTGTCACCTAGAGGGAAGGCGAGGTGGCCGCACGGAAGTTCTGTTAAAAGATGATTTGTAATTAAATAGTATTGATTGATGATAGAGTCCATACAAGTGACACATAACTGCGTACTGTTTGTGGATGTTTATTGGGGAGCCTACGTTTAAATTCACCCATTTAACGTCGTACAATTCTTGGAGTTATACCACATTAATATTGTACTTAGTTGTTTGGGTCATGAAAACATTTTGATTTATGCTGAGACATCTAACCAAGTTGAGTTTGTTTGAGTTTCAAATGACTTCATATCAATGGTTAAAACAGTTTACAAATTATATCGTTTTCTTGGTAAAGTATGCTGCAGGCGGTTGTGAATATTTGTGCAAGCAACACACAATAATGTTGCATGTTGGAACTACAGTACCTTATGGCCGAAATTATCATCTGAATAGGGCACCTACATGTAGATAGATGGCTCTCTTAAAGTAATGTATATATGTGTTGTTGAACAACAACAGAACAATAGGTATTGCGGGGAACATCATGGAATGTTCCCTTGATATTTAACATAATTTTCTCGAATGAGGTTAGTTCCTTCATTACGTCTCGAAGCTTTCCCCAATATAATTTCATATGAGAGGAACATTCCGTGATTAGTCATACATCATACATCAGTTCACATCTCTATGATATATTATATAAAATATATTACATATAATATATTTAAAAAAATATTATATACAAAATAATAAATAATATGTATGTATATTATACACTACTCACCCGGGTTAGTACCCCAAATCATTTGTTCAGATATCTCAATAATTAATTCACCGATTTTGATCATTCAAACTTTAATGGATGCGCAGTTTTATTACGCACAATATGAGTGGTAAATAATTACCATAGCTTTACGTTTTCATCATCAAAATATGAATTTTCTAAAACGAACTACCCAAAAAGTTGCACTTTCACACTTTTTTGGCATCGTGGGTGCATTTTGAATACGAGAAACATGTTTATTGAAAATTATGCGACACATACATTTATTAGTTAACTGCTGCATTGTTCTAAGTGACACCATTTCTAAAATCATGTACTTTTTCAAAAACGATAGATCTTTCAATATGAATTTGTTGGAATTAGAATAGCCAATATCATGTCATGTTTTTATCGTCATTTTAGTTGGCCCAATTCACTAATCTGTTATGTAATGCACGTACTACCGTTGTATTGTTCACAGTGGAATTGGTTTTTAAAAACTTACTCATATACAAAAAAAAAAAATATTTTGATGATGACATATTGTGCGTAATACAATTGCGCATCCATTCCCGTTCGAATGACCACAATCGGTGAAATAATTTTTGAGACATATGTAAAAATGCTAGGGGGTACTCACTTGTTGTTAGTAGTGTATATGATATATAGAGCAATATATACATATGTATATATTATTACCGTTCATTCCTGTTTCTGGCGGACTATTAGCCACACCCGGATTGGTCAGCGGTCGGATCGGTGTTAAGGTTCCACTCGGGGCGACCTCGTCCACACCGTCGGCCTGGCCATAGTCTAACCGGTCAAGATCCTCCTTGGACATGTTCAGCTGGTCGATCAAGCCTTTCGAATCTCTTGCATGTCCATCCGACTCAAACAGTAAGCTCCCAAAGTCTTTGTTGCTAGAGTTGCGTTATTAATATTAGAAAAAGAGGACACGAGGCACTTCAATAATGATAACAACTAAAATTACAATAATCAGTGTCACTATTGTACAATCAGTAACAAATCCGTCCCATTTGGTAGTAAACTTTCAGAACCACTGATGCCTGATGTACTTGATTGTGAATATAGAATGAAAGTTCACTTCATTTTTATTTACAATAATTAGTGTAACTACAATCAATCGCAAGTATGTTACTTAGATGTTACTTAGATGTTGCAAATGTGTTTGTGCTTAGTTGTGTAGGACATAGCTTTTTGATTATTTATGACAACTTACATTACCACAGTCACTGTCGCTATTAGTACATTAACGTAAAAATAAAAAAAAATTAAATAGAGATTAATTTATATTGAATTATAAAATCACACAATTAAAGGTACACTTGAGTATTGGTACTTCAAAAAAGCCCCATTACTCATAATTGGTTGGTTTTCATTTCATTTTGAAAGTTCATTGAATAACAATCTGAAATTTCCATTTGAATGCTCTCATGAAATTTGATTTCAAAGTTTGTTTTTTTTTCGCCAGCAAGACGATATTTGGGATTTGTTGATAAATAATTTGATAATCTATTATTCATTACTTTAACCGAGCATCACATGCACAACAATTTGTTACAACCGCCCTCCTAATTTGTAACTGCTATTTGGAATAATAACAAGAATCTTTGTTTACTTTAAAAGGATCTGGTGTCTGTGCTGACATGTGCACAAAGAGATACGGTTGTATTCTGTTGTCCACAAGCTATTGTGTAAAACCTTCAAGTCGAATGGACGTTGCATGGCCGAGTAATGAGTTCAACCGAGTTCAATCGTACATATCTTTAACGAAAGGGATATTTTAACCCGTTGCGGACTGGTCCCGAAATATTTCGGGCTTGAGTCTATGGAGAATGTGTGTTATACCAAAATCAATTCTTCCTCGACGGGTTAAGAAACAAAACCGGCCCCATGATTTTATTGTCAATACAAAATACAACAAGGTATGAGGGAACCGCTAGAATTCAAATTGGATTTTTACGATTTTGGACAATGTTACTAAGTCGCTCTAATAGTGGTTTGCAATTTGTTAAACCTGTCGAGCATGTTGGAGTTATAACTAATTTATTAGTTTGTATTGTATATGTGCAGGCCGTAGTAACTAAAATTCAGTTTGGCCAACTGAACTATCTCTTTGATCTATATAAATTGAGACGAGTTACTCTCACTAACACAATAAAAAAGTAAGTAATCTTTTTAACTAAGAATGTATAATGAAACCAGCGTAAAGCAACACCTCCGAATTACAAGAAGAAGAGTCTTATGTAGACAGGCGGGGTTACACTATAGACAATTTCAGAAATTAATTTTTTCTCTTTCCGGTCACTTTGGTTAGCCTCGTTGGGTGGGATTCAAAAAGGAGGTTTGTGCAAACCATGGTTTAAACCATGGTCTAAATATGGAGTGCTATTTGTAAACTGATTTACTAAATTTATATTTACTAAATGCACCAAATAAATGATTTCTTCTCAGTTGCTGAGGTTTGCTGGTTAGTAATATTTGTATAATTAGAGATCAATGTTCTATACCAGTAGCACTCCATATATGTAAACCATCGTCTAAACTATGGTGTGTACAAACCTTTTTTGTGAATCCTGGTCTAGATATCCGGGTGGCTGATATAGACAGGTGTTCACTATACGTCATCTGTATATAATAGGCTACATGCAATAATTATAATTGCAATCAACTTGTCAAACATGTATTCAAGCAGCCATCACTCTATATACGTCAAAATCTGTATAATGGTGCACCACAGTGCGCCTGCAATGGAAGGCAGTTTAATGAAACCTATCTGTAGGGGTCACTTGTTTAGAGAGGCAAATGTTATTTTCCCCTTAAAGGAATAGTTGAGTTATGGTAAGGAGACTACAGTTTTGGTCAAACTAAATTTTAGTAACCACGACATGCACCATTACATAACAAACTAATAGTTAAAAGGCTCCCATGCTTGAAAGGAATTTAAAATTACAAACGCCTTAGTTAAAAACCTTGTATCATTCAAACATAGTTTTTTTAAATGAAACACTGTACACGTGAAGCTTCATAAAACTATTGATTAGATAGAGGGATGATCAACAACTATTAAAATTTTCTTTTTAATTTGTTTGAATAGAGGAGCATTTGTAACGGTTCGTTCAACATTCTCTAATAAATGTTTGGGCCCTACATTTATTGCAAATGGTTACTTTTATTGATATATTGGCTGTTCTAAACAGATTTTTATCAAATACAGTTTATGTTGTCACTAAAATATTATTCTCCTTCAAATTGTACATTTGTCTCAGCTATTCATTATTTCACAAAAAAATTGTATGTGTAGCGCCCTCTCTACCAAAAACAAAACTTCTCTTGTAGTCAGTATGTACACCTGCACTTTTTGGGGGGATGTAATAGAGGAACTGAGGATACATACTTACCAAACAAACTAATCATAATACGCTTTATTCAACAATGGTAATACTATGATAATTATTGTATTATTTAAAAGTGCTAGTGTCAGTGTCCTATGAAGTCTCAACGAGTTATTCACCATGTTAACCTCAAAACACACACAATATCTAAACAAACAAGAATAAACCAAGCAATTGGCATTTCAAGGAGATAACGCATAACAATTTTTAAACAAACAATGTAATATAGACCTCAAAACATCAAGGGGATAACCTCCCCGTGTACTTAAAATAACAATGACAATAAGTAGACGACATATAAATGAAATCATAAAACTAACAAATAAATCGAGAAATACACAAATCAACAAGCACCTACCTGCATAATGACATTTCAGGGGAGTCTGGGTAATTAGCCATTGTAGATCTGGTGGAAGACTCCTGCAAGTAAAGGCGAAATAAAACCATTAGAGATACAATAAAATAACGTGGATGGGATACTTTCGGTTAAGACGACGACATGCGGTTTTTCAATAGGAATGAGAGCGGAGGGGGAGCGGTGGGGAGGGGGGGGGGGGGAGGGGGGGTTATGCACTTCTTTTTTCCGAGTCCATAAATATATAATATATCCGCCATAGGACGGTATAATGCACCACATTGCTCCATAACCTGGTAGCAAGTCGATTGGCATCTGATGGGCAGCAATATTGTCGACAATATGTTTTCTATGTTCTCTATTGTTTTCTATTGTTTTTTCCCAACAATTTTTTAGGGACGCATGCCCCCAACTCTATTTAGGAAAGCATTTGTCCCCCAATAATTGTGAAAAAAGTTATAGAAACAAAATTGACAACATAGAAAACATGATTCTGCTGGTAACCCACTTACTACCACGCATATGACGCACAGGGAAAGGGACAGGCCCTCCCCCTCCCCAACCTTTTGGTATTTCCCGAAGTTTGTGACATGATAAAAACAAAACTGACTGGCAAATTCGAAAGAACATACAATTTCGATTACAGACTAAACTTTATTTGATTCAAATCAGTTCAGAAAAGGCTGAAATATCCACAAATATATATTTTAGTAACGACTATAGCACAATCAGAATAGGTTAAAAAAAGCCCCTCCCCACCCCCCTCCCCCCACCCCCCAAACGTTAAACATGATATCAGTCACTTTGTAACCGTGTAGTGGTTGGGCTATAACAGAGGGGCACGGGGGCCTGTGAACTTCATTCCCCCACCCAAAAAAGAAAACAACAACAACAGACAAACAAACAAAAAAAAACAAAAAAAACAAAACAAAACAAAAAAAATACAAAAACAAAACAAAACAAACCAAGAACAATAACAGCAATAATATCACACTCAACTTATAATTTGTATAAATGATATAATTCAGACCAAAGAAAAAAGAATAATTGCAGGCCCACGTGCATTGCTGATTTGTCAAAGATCAAAGTCTACATCACGAACTGTCTACACACTTTTGCCTGTAATACGGGGTGTTTATAAAAAGCGGAACCCAGCTTCCACCCGCTATATTTTATTCAACGAACACAATTATTTGTATTGTGTTGTGTCATATTAAAGGTTGATTTAGACTTTTCTGACCTTTATTTTAAAGGGTTAAAAGTACGTTTTTGCACATTAGTAGAAAGTGGGTCAATAATCATCCTTAATGACCTTCCACATGACCCCAATGTCTATCCGCACAGGTTTGTCCCCGTGTTCAGTGGTTAGTTGCATGATCACGAAAGGAACTGATTTACCATGTTTACTAGCACAAAACTGTGCGGATATAAATTGGGGTCATGTAAAGGGACATTGCGGATAAATATATGGACCCTCATGGACTCTTCTCAAAGGGTTATTCAACATATTTGGTATCAAATGAAAGAGTATAAATCAACCTTTGATATGACATACTGCCTTAAAAAATAATTATGTTTATTTAATGAAATATTGTGGGCTCATACCCCCATGATATGATCCAGACCAAAATATGTTGACATAAGAAAACAATATCTGTTATGATAAGCAATACAAATAAAGTCACTAAATGGCCAATATAGCATGAACATTATTTTTGTTCATACGATTGTTGTCAGTGATAGATTCCCAATCTGACACGCGTGTTTTTGTTCTAATTGTATGGCCGTGGGAAGTATGCCATTTCATTTGTTATTCAGCTCTGTGTCATACCGAATGATTGGATACATAATTTTTGTATAGGCAAATCATTTTCCAAATTCAATTCGTAAGTCTGGTAAATGTACCGTGTCTACACAAACCTGCTTGATATGATATCGCTATAAGCCATTACATTCTATATATAACTCCATACAGTGGCGAGGCTTAGGGGGAGGGGTGAGGAGGGGGGGGGGCACGTACCCTCTCCCCCAATAATTTGAAGAAAAAAAAACAATGGAAAACTTAAAGGGATTAAAAAAAAAACATAAATACGGTGTGCCCCCCCCCCTCCCTCAATATATTTGATACCCCCTCCCCTATCCGTCCGACCACGCTTCGCCACTGGCTATATGAGGGGAAACCCACACTCATATAATTACCCACTATCACAGAAAACACGCCGTACATGCATTATATATCAAAGTCCAAATTAAGCGACTACAATGCTTCATTATGACAGCGTTATCGTTTTTTCTTCCATGTACCATATTTGTAGTGCAGCATGTAGCATTCCATGGATGGTCGGTGGGATGCTTCTGTATAAGTATCATGATACAGTCCCGTATATACTGAATGATGTTAGTACACTAAACAATGTACTTGTATAATAGTTCAGTAAGTGTTTCGTTTCTTCATAATCATGTTTTGAATAATACTACTGTATGAATATTAGCATTTTTTAAATTCACATTGGTATGAATAAACGTGTCCGTGTTTATTTTGGTTTATAAATATTCTGCTCATTTTCTCAATGTTCTATTAAAAATAGGAAAGAAAATTGAACATACTTAAGTTAAAAATAAAGAGAGTATTGAATGTTGCGAGTAAATGTTTCGTTTATTCCCTTCTAAATGGTGATAGATTAACCTGAATTCGACGCTTCCAATGTCAAACTCCATGCACTTGTTATAGGTAACATAGCAATTCATCATTGCCTTTTATTTCGGCATTTTTTATTACAAATTTTTCCAACGCTAGGAGATGACAATTACTTTAGCTACTGCCATGTAACACTTATAGCCTTATAACCTTTCAACCTAGGAAGATGTTTAGGAAAGTGGGCCCATGCAGAAATGTATAACGTGATTGCAAATTTGCAAAGGCAGATTGCAAAATGTTGCATTATCAGGACAAGTTTTGTCATTAAGACATGGATTACAGTACACACCTGTATACAGTAAACACCTGTATATACAAAATAATACTAACTGCCTATAGAAACCACTGAGATTGACTAAGTGAATTATAGTACACAACGGCTAAAGTACATGCGTTCAGATATGTTCATTAAACTGTTGTGTTGTTGTTGTTGTTGTTGTCTGATTATCGTTAAGATAACATTCGGAAACGGTACATTAATTTACTTATATAAATTTAAGTATTTGTATATGTATTTACAAAATGTGTAAAGATGGTGATAAGTAGGCGTTTATCAATACTAATAATTCGTTTCGGTACAAATTCGTTTGAAAGAAAAATTAAAGGAAATCATGAATTATCACAGAAACAAGTTTAATATTTAGACATGTAATACAGTTGAACCTGTTCGAATGACCACCTGTATATACAACGTATACAATGATAACATGTAAAGGTCCCGTTTTATGGAATGATTAACCACCATAATTGAAAGATAGTGTATCATTTAATTCCTTTAAGATTAAATTTGAACGTCTGTATTAGAAAATGTATCACTCCTAACATTTTAGCAACATTTGCATATACTTTTTTTGTTTGAACTGTGTATGACTTGGCATCATTTTATTTGAAACACGAAAATTTCATAAAGTAAAACTTACCGAAATTGGTTTTTATTTTTTATTTTGATAATTATATATCCTAGGGATAAGTTAAAAAAAAAAACTTCTTCTGATTCCTCCATATTCATATTGCTTAAAGGGGTAGTTTAGTTTTGGTAAGGCTGAATTTTAGTAACCAAACCTGGTCAATAACCTTAAAAACTAATAGTAATAACTCCACCATGCTCAAAAAGTATACAAACTTGCAAAATGACTAAGTAAAAAGCATGTTATCA
>JAUELG010414034.1:0-13065 GCA_031471515.1 Dendraster excentricus | reverse complement strand
ACCAAATTTTCCATGCCCCTCGGGGGGTGTAGCCAGATCCTAAAATGAGGCTCTTTTTGGAATTGGCTCATGGACTATCACTCTGTATAATTGTTTCGCTCTGGACAAAGGTAGTCTCCGCACAAGCACACCCGTAAACGCGTTCATATAATGGTAATGCGATATATTTCTTCTAGAAACATATTTGTCTGAACTTGTTAATGGAATGGACAACTAAATATGTTTTTTTTTTTGTATTGTAAGAATAACACCTTTGGGGTGTTGCACCCTTGTAAAATTAACTTTAAATCGCTGAAAGGTTAACCTTTATTTACCGACGAATAAGAGAATGAAACAAAGTTTCTCGGTCACATGATATTTATTTACCAAAATGGTAGCTTGTCCGATCATTCTACAGCTGTTTCACATGTAAACACAAATTAATAATGAGATGTTTCTAACATTGTTGAAAATGTTTTAAAAATCCATTACTGACGCGATACCTATACGAGTGAAAAGTTGCAGACCTTATGGGTTATTGGATGTTTATGCTATCATGTATATTACTGTGGTTATATGGGGTGACTACTCAAAATGAAATTCTCCAGATTATTTTTATCACTATTATATATTCGCAAGTGTTTATCATTGTGTAAACTAGTTTGAATATCTCAATAGCTAAATTGAATAGGACGATTAATCCAGGTAATCAACTTTGAAAAAAAGTTGAATCTTCGTACACCTTTGTGCACATGCCTATGGAACTATGAAAACGGAACGATCCGTATTTGTTGTGTTATATGAATCAAAATGTCTATTGTGTAGATCACTACGTAGCTCGCTAATGTACTAATATCTTATATTTGAATATTTTGGGGGAAATTGCATTGAATACGCGTTTTAAAGTTAATCACTTCAATTATTGAAAACTAATGACCCAAACGAAAGCTTGTACAAATAAAAAGATACATGTCGTATTTAGCTCAAACTTGTTGCATATCTGATTGGTAATTTATGCAACAATTTTAAATACATATATATGTACATAATTAACGTGCTGTATAGTTGTTGTCATTTACATATTCTTATTGTTGTACTTGTTTACCATATTTTCATTCCACTGTTCATACTTAGCGTGCTGCTGTTGTTGACATTATTCTTATTTCACTTGTTAACAAAATTTGCATTTTAAAACATTATTTGCACTTCATGATGTTCGTCATAGCTTGATAGTTAGCGTGTTGTTAAAATTGTTAGTGTAATTCTTCTCATTGTACATATGTGAACTTTATACCGTGCAATTGCATGTAATTCGTTGATAGTAGGCGAGTTGTTGTTATATTGCAGTTCTTATTCATTTTATTGTATTGTTTACCCTTTTCCACTCTTTACAGTGTACAGTATAATTGCCATGTATGTCATAGCATGATGATAATAAGCGAATTGTAGTTTTACGAGGGGTGACGGAAAAGTTTAGAGCCTAACATAGATAGGACAAAGGTATGAAGCCCAAATTGGGTCCACTGAATTTTTCGCATATCTTAAACTTACTCACAAAATGTCTTGTTCAGAGCAATATGAAAACTTATTTTACAGGTTCCCGAACTTTGCGTGTCAGGTGTTTTTTTTTTTACATTGAAAAGTTGAATATTGAGCTGTCCTCTAGTGTCACAAACATGTCAAAACAGAACTTGGCACTCTTTGAGGCGAGATCAACCAATTTTCTTTGACGAGTTGTGACTGTGAATGAGACTCGGGCTCATTACTCTCAACCTGAGACCAAGAAACAGTCAAAACAATGGAAGCTTCCCATGTCGCCAATCCCTTAAAAGGGCAAAGTCGCACCTTCTGATGGCAAGGTCATGCCAAGTCATGTTTAATACTGGAGTCCTGACACACAAAGTTCAGGAACCTGTAAAATAGGGATAAAGATTGCTACGACCAGGAAATTGGTTGGTTGTCTTAAAATATGTAAAAGCTTTCATAGACCAAATTTGGTTTTCATATGTTAATTTCAGTAGTAGTTTTGATTATACATTGCTCATATCATATTTGTTAAGTATATTTGTTAAGTATATTGAATCTTCAATCAACATGAGACAACATACATTATTGTATGCTAAATATTGTATAGCTGATTAGTAGAACAATATTATAGATCTCAGACTGGTGGTTTTGATTATAACTTGATTGATGATTTGCAAATACATGTTATTTTCATGATATATATTAGTAAAAACCAATTAGTAGGCAATAATAATCTTATTTGACAGCTTCTTTGAATACGCTATTAAAGGCAGTGAGCGGTGATATATATGTGAGTGGTATAGTTGGTAACATTGCATTTGTGTCAGAGATAATACATTATACGTACAGTCAAACGTGACGATAGCGACCATTAAAGAGTGAGGAGGGGGAATAGGTTTGGGACAATTTTCGAATCCGAAATCGATCTTTTTTTTTAATGTTTGAGACCGAGACCGAGACAAAGATTTTTCAAAATTGTCAAGGCCAAGACCACGATCCATCAATAATTTAGAGGCCTGGACCATTGGTGATGATGGTCTAGACCATTCTGCTAGAATTATGCTTAAAATGTCAAATGTATGCCTAGCATAATTTCCCTTAGATGCTAAAGCAGTCAAAATTTTGTCAGAAAGCAGATTTCTGCCAACTCTTGCAAAGTTGAGTCACTAAGAGGCAGTTTCCTTCATCCGAAAATAAAATCATTTCCGTTCAGCTGAAAAGTAAGTGAGGTTCATTTATCCAAAGGTTAAAAGCGAATCCTACATTAATTTCGGATTGACTAGCCTCATTTCATTTTTGGAATAATGAGACCGATTTTACTTTCAGACCTGAGAACCTTCGAAATATCAAATCCGATTTTATTTTCGTATAAACGAACCCCAAGGTATACAAATTGTGTGTTAATGAGAGACCTTTGGAATAACGACCCACACCCTTGTTAGGCAGGGCCGATTACGCGTGGTAATTTGGAGTCCAACAAAGAAATAAAACATATACACCATATTGATAAGGTATAGGATTGTTTTGTACGCGCATCCGATATTGATATCGGATGCGCGTACAAAACAATCCTATACCTTATCAATAATAGCTACTAATCTCGCTTAGTCGAATGACTCTATGTCCCTCATCGACTCAAAGTAAATTACAGGTAGTGCGTTAAGTTAAAAGTATCTCACAAATACTTGTCATTCATACATTCAGGTACTAAATGGTAAGAACGTTAACCCGCATAACTCGAAGATTGATATAATGCTTTGATAGCTGTATACGACATTATTTTATAGTCCGGTCTAGCTTACCACATTTTGGTAACGCACAAAAGACCCGATCGATATTGGGTTGACATGACATTGTAATTGCTCCTATTCAAGCGAGCGTGAGTTACGCTGGTCAAGTAGTACACACAATAGAGGCGATCGATGTGCATGATTTAAGTGCAGCGAAGTGAAAATCTATCCAAATTCTGTGAATTTGCTTGCATGCATTTGTGTACGATAATAATGAAAGTAGACGTGTTTATTACCATGATAAAATCGTTATAATACAATAATCGCGCAACTAGAGTCGGAGAAACTTGATATACATATAGCCAATGGTTTAACCTTTGTATTCAATTAAATAATATTGTACTTACAAGAAGGAAATATATGTGTTTATGAAATTAATATAGCCCTTGCTCGGGACCGAGAAATCTCGGTTCCCGTTTATGAGTAGGTGCAGCGGGGACCAAACATTATCGGTTCCCTTAGAGAGCGGGTTAAAACTCACGGAAATAATCTACGCCTCCGTCACACTGGCTCAGACATGGCTCATAATTTTGATTAAAGAATAAGTCGGAATGATTTTAACAAATTGTTGCATAATCTACATAAATCAATGACTATATTTACCTAGTCTTAATAAACCGCGGTGTGCTCCTAAATGTTAAAGGGAAGTAACATTGTCTAAATCCTAAAAATCCGATTAGAATTCTAGCAGTTGTCTCATACATAGGTGTACTCGTATTGGCAATACAATCATGGGACAGGTTTCGGTTTTTCCAATTTCCCTTTCGTTATAGAAATATGTACAAGTGTAGTTTTCAGATAATAACAACTCGGGTGGAGTTTAAGAACAATGTACAAAGAGAATGTAATAAGTTTGTAAATGTCACTTTTTGTTGCTCTTACACACTTGAATTGTCACACAATACTTGTGGAAATATCGGATAAAAACAAAATATATTGCATCAACCATTCATCATTTTTGCACACGTCAACACAGTTATTAAATTCCTTTAATGTCCAGACTCAATTGTTAAGGTCGAGATATACATTATTCGCACAAATTTGAGCCCGAGACCAGGTTTATTAAGGTCGAGACCAGGTAAATGAGGGTCAAGTCCGCTAAAAATGGTCTCGAGACCGACTAAATTTGCAAGTTGGTGATGGGGCTCAAACACCCTAAAACAGCAGTGTGTTGGTCAAAAGAGGAGGGGGGTTGAACCGGACGACTACGACCACCTCCCCATCCTTCCTCCCTGGGTACGACTACATGGGTTCAACTCATCCATTGGTCGTTACTAATCAATGTCTAGCATTAAAAGTATGTGTGTGCATACTGATCATTGCAGATATATACGTCGTTTGAGAATGACGTCATAATTTAAAATATAATATCTGAACAATTATAATTGATTTATTGAAATAATTCTATGTCTCTAGACAGTACAACACCTAATTGTATATAAGTTGTCCAATAAATATAATAATTCCGCCTTATGTGATATTCAGAAAGGCACATGAAGATACCATGTTGACCACTCTCTGCTCTTATCTCTAGGCATGAATATTCTTGCTGGTATGGGCTATGTTAACATGAACTCTATACCAAGTGAATTAATCCTTACCCTTAGACCTAGTGCAAAACGTATTTGTCCGTTAGCTAATGTCCCGCCTTCATCCACACGTGTATCATGCACCTTCAACACTCAGTCTAAAAACTTGAAATAACGCGTTCGTGCCATACGCATCAAATGCCATGTCCTCTTCCATTTCCGTCAAATCATTAGCATAAAAACTGAGCACTGCAGTATACAGGGTGGCCCAAAAAAACTGAACGAGGCACTTCCCAAAATAAATTACTCGAATATGTATGTCCATCGCATAGGGTGTCTTTTTAAATTAACTACACAAAGAACAGCATTTTTGGTTGTGTAGTTTTTATTTTAGGGAGCTGCGAGTGCGACCATGTCAGTTACTAATTAGTGTCAATTTTCACCTCGTCGACGCTAGTTAATAAGCACTCCCTGCCCGTCATACCATTGTGCGACCGTACCTATTCTATTGGCATACGGCTGAGCGCACACTAACAATAGTGCGCGATGCTGAATGCTATGAATATCGGCTCTGTACGTGAGCCTTGATGTACCAATCACTGGCTTTTTTAAAACTGGCTAAAAAAGGACCTGACATGGTGTCATTTACAGCGCTATGAAACAAAAACTACACGACAAAATTTACTGTTCTTGGTTTCGTTGTTCATTTGAAAAGACACCCTATCCGATGGACATGATACACTTTTACTCTATTTTGGGAAGTGCCCCGTTCCGTTTTTGGGGGGCCACCCTGTATACACGTTGTTCATGAAATTAATGAATAACTCAACAAACGACCAATGGGTGCATTCATTAACATATTCGCGCTGATCATGCTTGTTACCGCCAGGCTACCAACCCACGCCCTTTCTATCCTTTCACAAGAAATTCTAAAATTACACAAACGCTCAGTTTCGTGAATGTGACGATCAAATTGAAATTAGATGAAAACGATTCACGAGAGTTGGGATCACCGTGTTAAAACAGCATTCGCATTTCTAATAGTCGTTAAAATTCAAGTCTGAGCAAGTGCAATTGCACAACGAGCATATATTTTTATCAAACGTCATATATGTAGTTCACGCTTCGAAATTTGAGAGACAAATACCAGCGATTCTGCGCCAATGAGTGAATTTGAAAGACTCTTAGTGACTCTTAATGAATTGAATTAAAAAGGAATTGAAGAATGCTTGAAAAGCTGCCAATTTAAGCAGGAGACCTATATTAACAAAGAAATTTACACAAAAAATTGACTGTACCGAGCAAGCAATTATTGTTGCTACGTGAGCTATATAAAGATGAACAATTGTGATATTGCAATATTGCGCATGTTAGTAGGTATAGTTATATTTATGCTGAAAGATGGTATTGGTGCCACAGGTTTGTCTTGCACAGTTTCTGAGTCACAATACAGTAGTGGGTGGGAAGAAGTTGAATGCAAATCAACAGCGAGTGAGAGTGAAAAGGATTATTCAATCGTCTGCTTTAAAAATTGCAGAAAAACAACTTTCTACGAACATAATGGTTTCAAGGTTTTCTGGAAGGAACGTTATGTACCCATCAATTGCTGTATAACAAAAGACATTACCGGTAAAAATTATCATTCTTGTAAAGACTTTGTGTACCAATCAAATCTTACAGATGATGGTGAGTAAAACCGTGTTTCTTGGTATGTATTAGAATACTAGAAAGAGTACATTAATAACTAATTTGTATGTTCCGTTATGTATTTTTTGTAATGTCGATTTTTCATTGATACCCATTCATCAGGGGATGATCGAACACTCATCTCCTGGATGAATATGTTTTACGTTAAATATGTTTGTACCTCGACAATCATCGTAATAATCTTGCTAATGATGTGTCAAATATAACTTTAAAATAATGAATCGCGATCTCATGTTTATCCGATCGGTCGCGTGATGTCTTATAAATCAGATTATACAGATTTTTTTATCCGATGTGGATAACCTTGACCACGGTCGAGAGCGCATTCAGACATGTTTTTAATGAAGGAGTAATTTGAAAAACCAATTCAAGCCCATTCAAATACTTTGTTACCTAGAGTCCTAGAGCAAACCAACCAAGTACGATCATAGTGTACAAGCTCGAAGTGATTGGCAATGCATGCTTGAAATGGTCATGGATTACTTTTACTCTGGGATCATTACAAGTATTTTCATCCTTAACATATACGAGAACAATTAAGTGTGTTTTTAGTCCGTCGTGATTTTTCATTCTTACGGCGCAATTGTATTAGTGCTGGCTTATTGTAGACATTTAAAACAACGTTAAAATTAAAATTACTAAACAGTTACTCGCGGAGGTTGCACAATGCCAACGCGTACTAGAGGATAAATGTTTTTTAATTTTGTTTGATTCTCGCTTAAAACCTAAAAAGATGATAACGTTTATTGTCACAGCCCTTATCCCAGATAAATCGAATAACACGTGGCAACTTGAGTCTAACTTAAAGCGACCATACACTCACGAGCTCACCTTGCAAGATGCAAACGTCGCATGTACAGCTATGCTTTTTGGCATGCCGCAACCTTTCTTCTACCACAACAAGATAGATCCACGTGGTCTCAAACCAGATCAGGAGGGACGCGTTGAAGTCAGAGTGTCTTCGCGACAAAATAAACTGAACATTTTATTCAGTATCACTAATCTAGAGAAATCAGATAACGGTGGCTATTCTATAACGGTTACAGAAGACAACCAAGACGATTTTCTTTTCGAGCAATATTCCACTCATGTAACCGTATCATTTCCTCCTGGTAGGGCTGAGTGTGTTGTTCAGGAACCTACGATTCCAATTCAAGGTTGGCTTACTATCCATTGTAAAGCTACCGCTGGCAGTGCCAATAACCAAGGGGGTCTAGTATGTCAACAAAACGCCAAGCAACTTCCATACATCCAAGCTGTATCAGATGATGGTGGCCAGTTATGTGCTGTCTTGTGGATGGACCCTGTACACCAAGCTGGATGTTGTTCGACTAACGGTACCACCTCGATCGATATGAAATCATGTAAAGACTTTATTTACACGCCTCCCACGCCTACCAATCCTGCTTCCAGCGAGACCACTTCATCAACAAGTTACTCTTTAGCCATGTCGACTCCACTAAATAATGGTAACGTCTCATTAACTAAGTCATTTCCTTGAATGTCTTTTAACACTGACGCGTACTTAGATGAAACATAACCGAACACAAGCAGTATCTAACTACATTTTTTGGGCGTGACTTGTTGGATCCATACGCATTTTTCCAATCCAAACCAAAACCAAACCTTTTTGCCCCCAAAATCATATTCCATAGGGATAGTTGAATATCTATTCATTAACCACCGAAACCTGCACCATTACTTTACAAAGTGTTAATTATAACTTCACCCTGTTCGAATAGTATATATAATTACAAACTACTAAAACAAACCTGTTATCATTACAACTCAAGAAGGCGCTATTAAAAATAATCTTTGGTTTTACCCTTTTTCAAACAAAATTGCACAGTTAATGTTTATTTGAATAATTACATAATAGAGATATCATTGACGACTTTTTTAAAAACCCATGCAGAATTATGTTAAAGTTATCTTTGATAATTTTTAAAGCTATTTTCAAAAAAAAAAATAATAATTGCCCAGTGATTTCCAGGAAAGAAAATTTTGAATACAATTTTATCTATGGATATTGAAAACGTTTATGAACAGAGTTTAATCAATTACAGTTTTAACAATCATTATCATTGAAACATGCATGTTGAGTTGAGTATAACTAGTTTAGAGTAATAAAAGATTGCTTTCTGATAACCGATACAATTGATTAAAACTTGAACAAGGAGGGCAGTAATCCCTCTGTTTAATGGGATTACGTTATTTCTTGCTTAAAATGACATTTACATTACAAATATTATTTTAAAGTGTTTACCTCTGTTTTATTTGTTAACTTTTCAATGTGTATGTAAAAGTCCTCGACGTCATTCTGGACAAACCGCTCTTGAATGATATACATTATGATAACACAATCTAGCTTTGCCAAAGAATTTGAACTACATTTTAACAAAAAGTGTGCTTCGACAAATGTTCTTATTTTTCAAACGTTTGGGACATTACATATGAATGTTGTAAGAATCAACATTTTATCCGCGATTTAATTTCTATGATGTTAAAACAAAGCATAAACTAGATGTTGCACATCAGAAGTACAAATGTTGTTCTGAAGTGATCAATACTTCTAAATGTAATGTTGCAAACAATGCATGCAATGTCATTTTTTTTTTTTTGGGGGGGGGGGGAGTAGCTATAAATCTCACTTGAACTGTCTTTATTTATCCCAAAGATGACAAAAGCGATTACATTCTCATTATTTAAAACAAACTCAAAACTGTTTCAAAACCGGACAATATTGGACGTGTTTAGTTTGCATGAACTTGCAGTTTCTACTTTTGTGTATGATTTGTTCGTAGGAAATTCCCCACACTACTTACTAGAATATTGCGAAGTTTTAGATTATACTTATAGAACCAGAGGAAAAGACAATTTAATAGTGCGTTTTCCGATATGTAGGACGACTCAAGGGACCTTATCAGTTTCTTTTGTTGAGTCAAAACTTTTCAACAGATTGCCTCTGGCATGTCAGGAGATTAAAGAGAAAAAAACAACAAGATATTTATTTCGTAAGGCCCTCACTATGTATTTGTTAAACAAATAAACACTTGTATGTGCTTGGTCATAATGCATTTAGTAGATTGCATACGATGTATACAGTACATCATAAATTATTATGATTCTTTATGTTTATATTAAAGTTATTTCACACTGAATTCATATTATGTCTTGTGTTTTATAGTATATATTATACAATAGAGAGGATCGATCACGACTAGCACTTGTGCTAACTTTCGATACTCTTTTAGCGACGACTTGATTTGTGATCTACAAAATGTTTTCTGAAGTATTTACAGTAATTATGTATGATAATTGTTGTGACTTACATACATGTGTATTTGATGCTGATGTGTTTGTGTGTATTTGATGCTGATGTGTTTTTTTGTTTCATTGTTGTTAATAAAACTTTAAACTTCAAACCCATGCTTTTATATCTTTATATCTTTATGCTATATTTATATATATCCCTATGCTATATTGAAATATGCAAACTACAGTATGTGCATATCGGTAATTGAAAACTAATTGTTGCTTCATGACAAAATTGTAATATTAAAGCGCCCTCTAAACCAAAATTTAACTACCCATTTAAATCTTATTAATAATTTACAACTGGAATTCTAAAACAAAATGTATGACGTAATTTTCTATGCACGCTTTCCATTTAATTGAGCATATCACTTTTTGTTTATGAAGTGGAGTATATATTTCAGCACTTGCTGTCGTAATATCTATTACGAATGGAAACATTGCGCAGCTTTCGGATGTATCCTCCGGTATAAACGTATATTTTGGATCAAATAATTCAGATTATAATCACCTTCTTAATAACAGTAGTATAACTTTAATTTTCAGTCGGGTAATTATAACATCAATTTAGCGTGAAATGTTCACACATCACCCAATGGACCAAATGTCATTATTTGAATAGACTTTTTTTCCAGCAGAACTATACCATGAGCATGGATTTAGGGTAAGGCCTTTGAATGCTAGAGTTATTTTTCTGAGGCAATGCCGTTTCCCAAATGTGCTACTTTTTCGTCTCCAGCGATCCGCTGAGCACTGAGGCATTCGCTCCTCGCGATATGCCATACAATACAGCGCGAAGTTGCAAAGATTACCCCGTACGTTATAGTAGGCTCATTGTCTTCCTTATTAAAGAGGGATTGGAGGGCAGCCATGCGGTTCATTTATCCAGCGAATTGTATGGCATGCCGTGGGAAGAGAATGCCTCAGTGCTCAGCGGATCGCTGGGAATCGACATTGCCTCAGAAAAACGGCCCTAGCATTCAAATGCCTTACACGAAATCCATGCTCATGGTATCATTTTGTTTTTGTTTTTGTTTTTTGTAATGAAATAAAATATAATAACATTTAGTAGTTGGTATCGACGAAATCGTAAGTGTTGCAGCCTTTTCTGGGCCACTTTGTATATAACAATCATATAATTAAAATATTACATAATTATATTTTCTCATTTATTTGGGTATATCATAATTTGTTAAGATATCTTATGATGTTAACAACGCTAAAGTATATATTTAGCGTGCGTTAATAAAATGTATCTATACCAAGCTGTACCAGATATCATTCGTATGACTATGATGCGGAGGGAGAAAATGACGTTTGCTGTTCATGACGACGAAACTGATATTGATGACGGTGATGATGATGATGATGATGATGATACTGGTGATGATGACAAGGATGATGGTGATAGTTATGATATTTTGGTTAAAAAAATAACTAATGATGACGCTGGTGATAATGTTGGTGATGGCTATAAGGTGAAAATAATAATGATAATGATGTTTGGCTTTGTGTGTCTCTGATCGGTGAGGCTGGACACAATAAACGGTGTATAATAAAAGATGGCCTTAGGCGTAGAGTGTTCGGACTGATTGGAGGGCTTACAAAAGTATAAGGAGGGCAGCTAGAGCCAGGGGAGCAGACCTCATATTTTTGTTTTTGATATACCCTCATATTTGTTTTCAATTATTGGTTACACGTGGGTAGAGAACAGCGATATGGATTACGTGTGTTGTGTGACCCTCCTTAAGCCAGACAAATCAAACCTGTAAAGGGATAGATCCTCTTTTGCAAGCCAAATTTCATTAGCCCCCCCCCCCCCGGCCACGTTCAATGAATTACAGCGTCTTGATGTTCTCTGTACGTATTTTGTCCTTACAAAGAATAAGTTAACTCTTATTTCACGTGAAATCAATTAATTTTGGGGTAATTAGTGCATATCTAATTGTCATGTGAACGTCCCTATTTAATTGCCGAAACGTTATATCATCTGAGGAACGGACTAATGAAGTAAATTAAACCCATGACGTGTCTTGATGTAAGCAAAGTAATTGTCATTCACGTGTCAATCACCCCGCCGATTCGGACCCTAAATGTTGGCGGGGAGTTAACAATCTGCCAAGTGATATTTGGGATCAGAAAATTGGTCTAAAATTAATACTGTGTTTATTTGTTTTTCGGCAGAATTTTTTTTACAAGTCATCAACTGTGGAATAGGCGCTAAAATATGTTGCATCCTTTATGTCCTTTAAGACCTCAAATAGCCCGGCCCTTTCAGGGTTAATCATGTACTTTGAACCTTTGCTCGACGAGTGAGTACTAGCATATTATGTCCATAAAGGTTTTATTTTGTATGTTGTATTTTGTATTCAAACGATTTTCATATCTGTTACTACATTTGCTATTATGTTGTTGATATCTTTGTTTCGAACTAATTTTTTTGAAAATCTTAATAAAATAAAATGAAATGAAATGAATACAAATTTGGTTTGTTTTGGGATATCTGATCAAAGTTTACAATTGACGTCACATTTTAATCTGTATCAAGCTCAAGCTGTTCAAGCATATCAAACACTAAGAATCTTGAAGATGGGAATACATAATCGATTACCAGCTGCCCTAGCGTGGAAAGGTCGCGTAGCTCTTGACTCTTGTCCACTTACCCAACATATCAAATCACAATGTGGGAAATATTGCACCTGCTCATCTAATTATACCTGCACAATTTCCCGCTCTTTTCAACAAAGACTTGGAAATGACAAAGATATGATAATACTATGACACAAATTACATTGAAAAGTATTTCAATCACACACATAGTTCTGTTAATCATGTTCAGAGCAAATCTTCGAGTTTCAAAGGGTTCATTAGTTAAGATATTAAGTGCGCTAGGAAAATAATTATTTTGCTTCTGTGACAATGAAAACTGAGTGTTACTGTTCAGGAGCACTCAATTGGAATGATTGGAACAAAATTGGTTCAGAGTGGATGTAATATCTTCGGCCATATTTTCATGATTAATTATGTTGAAACCTACCGTATTAATTTGCTATACTAATGGGATAGTTTATTATTGGTCAAACTTAAAGGTAAAGTTCAGTTTTGGCAGTGCCCCCCCCCCCCACTCAAAAAATGAAATGAAAGCTCTTATTGCCAATCATGTGAAAGATTATGGATAAACAAATATGTGTTTATATAAATGTTGACTGGAAATCGCC
>JAUELG010413812.1:0-10965 GCA_031471515.1 Dendraster excentricus | reverse complement strand
AATGGCACTGTAGTCCAATGTATGACACCATCATATCTCGTTCTTTTTACCACGAACATGAGACAATAGTCAAGCACCGCATCGGAGTAAGGATCCGTAGGTCTCGGGTTCGATTCCAAAGCGAAGCCTATTTTTTGGCTGCCCATTTTCAATTATTTAAAATATTGCCAGTCAAATTCATCTTGACATGCATAACTTAAAATGTATAAACTTGTAAATACTTTTTTTGTTTAAAAACTTGATTTTTTTTTCAATGCATATTCAACTACTGAAAATGGATGAATAAACAAAATCTGCCATTCATGACTTTTAAACATTTTAATTGTGATGTTTGTTCGCTTGAGAGATGTTGCTGAACACAAATGATCTACAGTGCCAAATCTTTAACACAATACTTCAGAAATACTGTACTATAAAAACAAACTATATGAAAATGAAAAGATGGTCTATTCAATACTGTACTCGATAACATTAATTAAAAAGATACTTCTTCAATACATGGCAACTACTTTTTTGATAAATAAGTTCCATAAATTTGCACCCTACATCACGTTTTATTACAGAGTACATTATGTCTACGCCATTCACAGAGAACTTAAATTAACTGTGTTACAAACATAGGAGAATATATATAATATAACATAATTTACATTTACAAATATACAAAAAAAGAATCAGAAATTTGTCCTCCACATTTGACTTTACGACTTAATGGCGACAACAACAGGACAGAAATCCAAAAGACCACTTTCGTGAATACAAAATAAACAAATAGCCCTTAACTTTTGAGTTCTTACAAATTTCCTTCGCTACACAAGTTGCTATCTCATTGCAAGTTAGCAAAATACATTTACGAGTTGTTATTTACGTTTATGTATAGGATTAAAATGATCATTCTTATTTACATATAGGCACTTAAATTTCCAATGAAGATATAGATAAAAACGCTGAGGAATGGTTTGCAAGTGATGGTCATTTCAGCCACATTGTAAAAGCAAAATCTTGTAAAGTTTTTTCTTTCACAAATATGCTCTTGTTCAAAATATGGTATTAATTTTGTTGAATATCTGCAAGTTCCTTAAAGTAATTATTTCTCATCATAAAGTATTGATGAAAAAAGTAACAGTATTTGAAATTTGAATCTATAGTACTTTTTTCATAGATAGAACTGACATTTCACAACAGTACTTTGTTTTACTTCCTCCGCAAAAATAATGAACCAAGGCACAATAAATCGATCTAAATTTCCATAATAGAATTATTCTCAAAAGGTACTGATAAATGCAGTCACATTTTGCAAACAACAAAATAAACCATCACATGCATACTTTCATGATTGCTATAAAAATAACCCAAATTCTTTTCCCCCAAAATCAAGTTGAATTGGGTATTACAGAAAGGAAGCGTCATATCCAAACCACTAGCTCTAGCAAACTTCTAAAACCATAAATAGAAATATACAGTACCTACAAGTATAAAAGTGCATAAACAATGGCAGTTCGATCAAAAACATCTTAAGTACAATGCAAGAAAATGATAATGATAATTGGCTCTTGAGTTTAAACAGCAGATAACGCACATATATAAATATTTTACTTTTACAGATTTCTGCAGCTTGTACAATAATATTGATATACAAGTACTTGCCATTTCCATCACCAGTAACCATACTGTTCTATTGTTTTGTTTCAAGACAGCCTCATGTATGAATAAGAAACATAAATATTACATCGCTGCTTTTCGTCAAAATATATCAAAATGGTCCCAACTAATCTTATTTCTAACATGCTTAATGGATAAACGAAGCATGCGCAAAAACAGATGACAAGACATTTTGATGGAATTCAGCATGATATTATGAATGTAGTCGACACATATTCCTGGGATAAAAATTAGTAAAACACTGTTATCTAATGATAAAAGTTTTGCCTTCAATTTTGGAATGCATAGTTTTAAGAGTATCTTTCACGGAATAATTGAATTATTCTATTTTAAAGAAATCCACGGAAATCGCTAAGTTTGGTCCACAGGGGAATCTTTAGAGGAAGTTTTCTTGGAATGTAAGGAATGTTTTCTTGATGTCGATGCTTTGAAATTTGATTCAATACTCCAAAAAACATATTTGTTATCTGCTGTTTCTAGATGATCCTTCATTTATCACAAGAATGACAAAAATAATCAATTTTAACATACATGGTTCATAAAAAGACAAACAAAATAATATAAATTGGTTTCAAAGGTATCATGCAAGCTCAATTTCTCTTCAACATTCACTAGCCAACAAGCTCTCTGGAAGGAGTTCAAACAGGTATATCATGATCCAGAGACCTATACTCGGTTTACAATTGTATGATGTCCTGCAAAACCTTATCCGCAAACGTTCATAAAAATATTTGAAGTTTCTCTTCCACGAGTTCACCAACATAATATTGACAAGCACAGCCTTTTCTGTATCTCTCCGATGAGTTCATACATATGCCTAAATGCAAATTACAAATGTCTTTTTGTTCCTGCTCCTCCAGTTTAAATATACGTTGCTCCATGGCCACCCCCTAATGTCAGGCCCATCCCCAAATCGCGACTGCTCACCACTTCCACCACTTGGCTGCTGAGCATGTCGTGTCCATTCATTTGTTGCACCCCTGTGGGTGGCACAGGGGGGCTGCGAATACCCTCCGACCCCGACCAGTCAGACTGGGCGGAGATGGGGGACGCGCTGGACCAGTTGCCCGGGGAGTCTGGAGAGGGCGTGAGATGATGCTCGGGCAGGAGCTGGTTGTGCACCATGTATGGCGTGGGGTCGATGGCGCTGCCCCCGTTGTGTGGCGGCGTGGGGAACCGATCCGACATGCGGTGGTGCTGGTGGTTGTTACTCCTCCCGCTCGCGGCCGTCACGCGCATGCCCAGCTTGGTGTGCGCGGAGTGCGCGGTGTGGCCAAGCCCACCGGTAATGTCTCTGATGTGAGTGTGCTCAGGCATGTCCGGTGAGTTAGGGTAGCCGTTAGTAGCAACCCTCGGGGTGTTGGCGTACATGCCGTTCTGGTGCGTGTGGTGCGGCAAGGGGTGCGGGTGCATCTGTTGGGGGACGCTGCCGGGGTGCGGGGAGGTGTGCATGGTGTGCATCTTGGCCATGGCGTACTGAGTTGCGTGCTGGCTGGTGGTGGCTGGCTGCTGCTGCTGCTGCTGCTGCTGGGAGTGGGGACTGGAAGCCAGGTTGTAGTGGTTCTGCATGGGCGGGCTGGTCGCTAGGGAGCACGGCTGGGGGCTAGCCTCAGGGCTCATGGCCAGCTGGCTGTGCTCCTGCGACATCATCGCCCCCCGGATGCTTGGCTGTGAGTTGCTGGCCATCACGGGGCGGCCGTGCACCGACATGCAGCTCTGTTGCGTGGTGGCACCCAGCCAGGCGCAATCCGCCGATGAAACCACTCCTGCTAAAGCGGCAGAGTTCATTGGCAGCTCGCCTCCATTCATGGCCTTATCGGGGCTGAAGGTGTGCATCCCACCATACATGCCGTTCTTGACGTTGCCATTGGGGTGCAAGTCAACGGAGTGCGTGTCCTGACCGTGGATGCCCATGTCCTTCAGCTGGTAGTGATCGCTAGGGTCCAGCATGCCTTGCGTCGTCACGGGCAGCGAGTACATGCCCGGGGGCGGAGATCTCGTGAATGCGGTTGGCGGCGACTCGATGGACTCTGGCGGCGAGAGCACTGCGGCCGGAGGCGGAAGCTGCTCCTCTGATGAACTGGGCCTCTTTTTGCTCTTCCGCTCCTTCTTCTTGGCATGGTTCCCACTGGCGTCCCCGTTTTTCCGCCCCTTACTGCGACCTTTGGGCTTGGCCCCGTTGGCAATGTACCCGTTGGGCTCGCCATTGTGCAAGTCGAAGGGGCTCGTGGCATGGCTGTTGGGTGTAAGGGCGGGGCTCAGGATGCTGTAAGTATCGAGGAGCTCAACCACATTGTGGTGGCACATCCGCCGTGCGATCTCGCGGGCGGACATGTCGAGGTGGTCGGTAACCTCCCGGTTGGCTCCGTGCTCCAACAGCATTCGCACAGCGTCCACGTGCCCCTCCTTGGCTGCCATGTACAAGGGCGTTTGCTCCTAGAAAAAATAAATCAGATAGGAGAATGTTTTTAGAAATATGCAGTATGATTGTGAAGACAAAATGTAGCTGGAAAGATTTTGATAATGTCCTAAACTTAAAATGCTAAAAGGCAATGCAAAATATACATTCACCACTACTTTCTACAGTTACATTCATAACTTTACAATATAAAAAGACATACACATTTTAAAGCAAGCTAGTTAAAGATTAACCCGATCAAGCAACATTTGCAATCCCTCAAACAAAACAGATATACTCCTTTCATTCACATTATTCCATGATAGCAACACATCATAAGTTTTCAAATACAAGATTACACTGCCTCCCTTACATGGTTGGGTGGATCCAAAACCAAACCAACAATTCATTATTTTGGTAAACACAACGTACCTGATGATCCTGGAGATCTTTGTTGGCCCCTTTACTGAGGAGGAACTCCAGAGCGCGAATATTGTTGGTTGCGGCTGCCCAGTGGAGAGCAGATCGCCCTGTAGATGCAAGAAAGAAAACATGCAGCAAAGGCATTAGCAAACTTCTCGGAGTAGAAATAGTAAATGTTTGTATATATAACAGAGTGCAGATCTTCCTGTAAGTGCTATGACAAAAAATGTTAAAACAAAGACATCATCAACTTTCTTGGAATGCAAATAGTACATTTTTGTTTATACCGCTTTATCACCCAACTCATCAACTTGGCTTGAGCTGAACTGCCATTATTTTAATGATTTTTACCCCAAATCACAAATGTCCCTCTCCCTGAAGGATCATTTTCTTTCTGTTTTTTTATGCGAGACCCAAGAGTTCAGAAATGGGCTCGATCTACGACTCGGACCCAAGTCAGATGCATAGTGTGCTCTTGCAGACCCCTTGCCATCCGTGCAAGATACACAGCGGATCAGTGTTATGAAGCGCACACAAATTATCCTAGTTTTTTTTTCTAAATCCAAAATTTTCAAACCAATCTTGACGCTACCATGTATGGCAATCTTTAAATTGCTATGGTTTGAACTCACCATCATTATCAGTGGCACCAATGTCCGCATTGGCTTGCTCAAGTTCTTCTACCATGTTTTCTATGGAGAGAAGTACAGCGATCATCATCGGCGTGCAACCAGCTTTCGTCTTTGCATCAATCTGAGTTGAACGATTTTGGATCAGCATCTAAAAATAAAGGGGGGGGGGGGGGGAAAGGAATTTGTATTATAGAAAAGTTGGACCATATGATATTCATACTGGAGATCTTTTAAACATAAAAAAATATACCACATTCAATGAAAATAAAGTTTGATTTTACTATACTGAAATGGCTGACATCATTCAAAATGAATAAAAATCTAAGTTGATTGTGTTATCAAAAAAAGATATATGAGCATTCAAATGATTTACAACTGGGGCCCTCAAAACAGGAATGGAAGTTCCCTAGACTTTCAGTAAATTATGCAATCAAAATATCAATCGTGAGCATAACAAAGCAGTAAAAACCAGACACTTACCCGGAAGATCTCGATGGAATCGGCACGGACCGCCGAGTGCAGCGGCGTCTCCATCGCCTTATCCTCCGCGTTGGTGTTCGCCTGGTACTCCAGCAGTTTGCGCGCCGCCACGGGGTAGTTGTACCTGGCCGCGAGATGCAGCGCCGTCTCGCCACGGATGTGGGTGCGTTCGTTGAGGTCCGCTCCGTGGTTGAGGATGTCCTCGATCATGCGGCCGTGACGCTCCTCGTCCACCTCGTTCTCCATCTGGCCGGACCGCATCACGGCCAGCATCAGCGTTGTCAGTCCATCGGGTCCCTTGCTGGCCACCAGCGATGGTTCCTGGTCGCGGGGCGGCGTCAGCGCCATGGATGGTGTCAGGTGGTTGTGGTGGGAGTGCATGAGACCCCCCGTGGCCCACATGTGGGTGCCGTCATTCTCGTCGAAGTAGTTGATCGTGTCGCCATTGGGGATGCTGGTGGTGAGCTCATTGGGGAGGATGGTCGATGGACTAGTGTAGGAAATCTGTTTGATTTTATTGATCAGTAAAAAAAAGAAAAGATTGGAATCAAATTTTTTTTAATGCATAGCAATTTCTCCCAATCCATTTTT
This sequence comes from Dendraster excentricus, assembly GCA_031471515.1. Taxonomy (NCBI): domain Eukaryota; kingdom Metazoa; phylum Echinodermata; class Echinoidea; order Clypeasteroida; family Dendrasteridae; genus Dendraster; species Dendraster excentricus. The sequence goes on along the minus strand of JAUELG010413812.1, from coordinate 4,779 downwards.
AACTTGGCTCATATTCGAGGCAATTATGACCCAAGAGATACCCCTAATATTTATCATGAGCATGGTTGAAGCTCAACTGAACAACATACTTTTCGAATAGCCTATAGCACTTTTTTTTCTTTAAAGACTAAATACAGGCATTTTGGTGTGGCTTATTCAAAATACAATTAAAATTAGAAGAATCACAAATCAAGGGGTTGTCTCTTACCCGTGGCCTCTTGGCTCTGCGTTCGTCCAGCGTGTCTGCTTCCTCTCCAGTGTCAATGTGCGAACAGATCGTTGACGGCGGGGATTCATTGCCGATGGGACACTCTCTGAAATTATAAAGGGCATAGCAACAAAACCATAAAAACAAACCCCCCAAAAAAAACAATTAAATTACTCCGCCATTGGCAGTTACAACTGAAATACTAAATTGTTACATTTACTACAGATATGGCAGAGGCATTTAAAAACAAGATCTTATTGCGTTGGGCATGCAATGCAAATTTTTCATCTGTTTTCTCCAATTACACTTGTCATTTTGTAAATTATTTCATAATGGAGAAATTAGAGTATGCAATAATATAGTGTACAGAAGTGTACAGAAAATAGGGTACAGAAATGGGTGTTTGTAACAACATTACAACACATAAATATTCTTCAAATACCTTGTTGATTTTGAGATTTCGCTGTTCATCGACCTCTTGCGCTCAAAGTTGCCCGGGAACCAGGTTCCATTAGCACGCACACGTTTCCTACTAAGGACGCACGCTGTTGCGACGAAAACGCCGAAAATGATTGCAATGGATACCAGTAGGGAGACATTGGGAGTTGCTTCTACCACAGTAGAATCATCTTCAGCTGCAAAATATAAGAAAATATTTGGAGAACATAATATAAATATATTTCTTATTTTTTAGACATTAATGCGAACGATGTATCATAATACTGGGTAGATCAACGAGGGAACCTAGATTTAGATTAAACATTCATGAATCTTTAAGTAACAAGAGATGAATCAAATAGAGATACTGAACAGGTGAAACCTCTTATCTAGTAGAAAAAGCAAGAGAAGAAATAACTTACCTTTCGCAGACACGATGGGCAGAGAGACGGGTAGTAAGCCCTGCGAGGCAAACCCGGCCAAGAAAGCGGCCGCTTGCATGGCGTCATCGAAGCACGTCCTGGTTGGGTCGGTCTGCTTGTCTCGGTTGCACTGATAGTTGTCCAGCAGAATGTACAACTGACTCCTGTTGTGTATCAGAAGAAAAACATGTATAATTATAATAATACTCTAGACAAGCATTCATATCGCGCCATTAATATTCTATTCTGAGGAAGGAAAGAAAAAATACATGTACATACATACAAGACACAAACAATGGAAACAAAGTGGAACAAGAATTGAACAGAATGGGGACAAAGAGCTTGATTGACTTTCTAATTTGTAGAATTCTAACTTGACAATAATATTTAAACAATAAAAATACCTTTTACAATTATTACTCTAAGAGTCATCAATGGATCTAATTAACCTCTCAATTTTCTATATTGTTCTTTAAATTCTAAGATTAGTTAGAAACTATATCATCTCATTTATCTTTTTTCACTTATAAACACTTACCCTGAGACAAGTGGCCCTGGTACCAGATCCCGTTCTTGCCTCGACAAGGGTCGCCCCTCGCTGTCGACCGCCCATCCAGCACTCTGCGCACCCCTCTTCGTCTTGACCTGCACGCCGCGTGGGTCGTTATCCGTCCACGGCTCAATCTTGCGTTCATTCTCTCGTGTGCGCACAAAGAGCGTGTTGGTCTGTAGCAGGTCGTTGAGGTCCCGAAGGAACACGTTTGAGCGGTTGACGGAGACCATCTCCTCGTAAGGGATGAGAACGACCACGACAAGGACCCCGGTCGCGAATTCGGGAATCGCGTTGCAGTCGGTGCCGTCGAAGAAGCACGCCGCGTTGTTGCACGGGTCGTCGCACACACCATCGTCATAGCGACTGATGCAGTATCCCTCAGCTCTGCACAATGGAATATGTTTGATTTGTATTTAATCCCACAATAGAGGGTATAAACATTTACATTAAACAAACTGAAAATTATGTCGTGAAATGGTTTCCTCCTTAATTGCAAGTTTAAGTCAAAATTTAAATAATCAAGCAATGAGCTGCTTAGGTTTCTTTCTAGAAGCAGAGAGTAAGAACCCAAAACAAAATCACATATGAAAATGCCTCACAAAGAATAATCATCTTACTATATCATTTTAGATGATAATACATAAAGAGAATTTGCCCAAATTCAATCCGTTTTAAACCACAATTGAGCAAACATAACTTCTAATAGAGTCATTTTGCACTCATACACTGACTTCAACAAAACTTTTGATAACTTACGGGCATTGTTCGGGGAGATCGCTCTCACAGTCCAGCCCGTCCATCAGACAGCCGACTGTGTTGCAGGCGCGGTCGCAAATGCCGTTGCCGAACCGCTCCCAGCAAGACATGCCCACGGCGGTGCAGTTCTCCCATGGATCGATGTTGAACGAACAGTCCTTGCCATCCCACTCACAGATGTGGTTGTTGCAGTCCTCCTATAGAATTGGGATTTGCAAAAAGGAAACAAATAGCAATTAATAATTGTTTCAATAAAAGATTCACTTCAATATTATGATCAACTACAATGATACATAAAATGATAAATAACACAGTACACTTCACATCTTTAGCACGTTTACCATTCCGCATAATGTGCAGGAATGATAGCAGTGTGTATCAGTTGACTGGTATATCAATAATCAGTAAAGCACTATGATCCTCACAGGAATAGCACTATATGAATAACAGTTATTATCATTATTATTCCTAAAATGCACACTAAGATTATACAATCAATTTTAACTTGTTTTGCATATTTCTCCGTTCCTAAAATACTCACATCGCAAACGAAATCGCCACGTCGCGCCAGACAACTGGGAGAGCACTGGGGTGCGAGCGTGGTCGGCAACGGCTGTATCGGCGGATGCGTGGGCGGACCCTCGACCTCCGGATCCAAACCGATGCCTCCCGCAAACGTGATATCCCCCAAATGGCAGTTGCGTCCGTTCCATCCAGCGGGGCAGTCGCACTGGTAGTGGCCGTGCATGTCCAGACACGTTCCGCCGTGCGTGCACGGCTGGGAAGCGCACTCGTCGTAGTCGTGTTCGCAGTTGGCGCCGGTGACGCCAGTCGGGCAGAGGCAGATGTAGGTGCGCACCTGCGAGTCCTCCAGACATGTGCCATCGTTAGCACATGGGTTGGAGCCGCACGGTGTGACGACCTCATCGCACCGCTGGCCACCGAAGCCCTGAGAGAGAAATAGATAAAGGGGAATGCATACATAGTATTCAATCAAGGAGCAAATACTTTGTGTGTGAATTAATTGTTCCCTTATGAAATGTGCCAAGAGATTGCCCTTTTATAAGAATGACCACTGAACTTGCGAGTATATAACAGAGTGTGAAAGGTGACTGGCGAAATGAAAGCCTTTCATGATTCAGATGAGGAATACAATTGATAGACAAATTACCATCAACAAGTATTTTTTCCTTTTTACTTTGGGCGATTATTGGATAATAATGCAGTTTGATTTACCAAATAACCAGTACTCTTGATTAAAATCTCTTTGTTTTTCTTACCAAGGGGCATGAGCAGTAGAATCCATCATCTGTTGGCATACAGGATCCCCCGTTCATACATGTGTCTGCCTGGCAACGCGGGATGGACTGCTCACAGTTAGGACCTGGGAAAGATGAAGGACAATATTGATAATATAAATGTTTGTTAATAGTGTTGTAAATGATGCTGCGAAAGTGAATGTGACACCTTTCTTTCAATAAAATACCATTATTATTATTATCTATTAGATATTCACACCAATTGCCATTAAGATGAGTGAATAACAATTGTGAGACGAATTCCAACATTTGACTCAGGTATCATAAATGTCATACTACTTTGTATCATAGGTGATACCGGGAACATTTGGCTTCAAAATTGCTTCAGAAAATTTCAAAATAAATTGCAGGGAGTATGACCCCCCAAAAAAGTAGTACTTCTTCACCGTCACGAATAACATGGCTATGTAATAAGCTTGTGATCTTTTTACGCATGCTTAAAGTTTTAAAACAGTTCGCATTTCTGAAAAGGCCCATCTTTTCAAACTTACCCATAAATCCAGCCTTGCAGACACATTGGTAGTCATCGATGTATTGCACGCAGTCTTGGCTGCCCTGTGAGTCGCAAGGGTTTGACAGACATTCGTTGACGTCTCCCTCGCAGTGTTCGCCGACGTATCCCGGCGGGCAGTCGCACCGGTACGTCCCGACGAGGTCTACGCACACGCCGCCGTGGTAACACGCACCGACGTAGCAGTCGGGAAGGTTGACAGAGCAATCAATGCCTATTAAGAATAACATGTACACAGGATGTTAGTCTAATTCAAACTGGATTATTGAAAACGATTCTATCAGAGCAGGTAGGTTAAAAACAGTGCACAACACCTCTCAGTAATTTAGACCCCAAATTTTACAAACCATCTTCTGAATATGATAGTGGTCAACTGAATATATATAATTGAATGTTCAACAAAACACTGCTTTACAGGTAAGTTTCAAACTTAGGCAAACTTGTCTATAGTTACCACCTATGGCCACAGTAAATAGGTGACCTCTACAGACACAAACACATACAAACAAAATTTCTCTGCAGGGGATCATGTTTGGCTGCTACAGACAGGTGGCCACTAAGACACATTTGAC
>JAUELG010413481.1:0-13100 GCA_031471515.1 Dendraster excentricus | reverse complement strand
ATGATTATGGGAAGGATATAAAACAAATATATAATGACTCATTCTCGGAACAAGCTAAAACTATTCGCACTCAGGAAACAAACAATTAATTAAATGAAACGCCGTAAGAAAACATAGTTCTCCGAATTTTCGGACATAGTCCTTCTTCGAGGTTTATTATTGTAGACTGAACAATAAAAAAATTAGTTTGAAAGAAATTCAAAGATAATACGCGTAAGCGCATTAAAAAAGTTAAACCAATAGTGACGTAAACCGAGCACCATGGTTACCGGGGAAGGGGGTAAGGGGGTAAGGAGGGGGAGGCCTGGGAGGGAAAGGAGGGGGTTGCAATGAATAGGGCACAATGGGGGTGGTGTGAAATGAGAGTAACGAGTCCATGGATACCGATGATGTGAGGTAAGGGGAAAGGGGAGGGGAAGGGGGAATGTAGCTAATGGGGCACATCAGGGAAGGCGTGAAATAAGATATACAGACCATCCTTCTATTTCATACCGGTATATTCATATAGTAAAATTGGTTTGTAGGGAAAATTGTTGCTAGGCAACACAATTTTATTAACATATACTTAAAAATGATGTCAGACTGTCCGGAATGATTTAATCAATTCATTAATAGTGTTACATCATTGGAAACATACATTTATTTTTATTAAATTGTAACTAGTTTGTAAGTAATCACAATGTATACATTTTAGTTGCATTTCGTGTAAAAATAGGCATATGTAACATAATTGGCGTTGCCATGGTAACGAGCAAACATTTTGTTGGGGGGTTAGCATTTCTCAGGAGCTGGGTCGACCTCTGATACTGCCCGGGGGTGTAGCCAGATCCTAAAATAAGGCTCTATTTGGACTTGGCTCATGAACTATATACCTATGCTGGCTATATACTTTGGGGAAAATGGGTGAAAATCAATTTAAAACACTTCCTTAAAGGTTTGTCGCGTTAGAATCCTAACTTTGTCAGGAAGAAAATATAACAACAATGATTAATTACCAAGCTTCTTTACATTCAAGTATCGATATCATTTTCGATGATAGTGTTAATTTTCTGGATAATTGCTGCATAGTCACATTGTTCGTCGCAATATATTGCAGGTTATTATTTCCATGAGGCGATGACAACGTTAACGTTCAGAATAATGAAAAATGTTGCTTTGATAAATATTTCACATTTTACTTTGTATGTCTCAATAACATTGCTACAAAGCAGGGATATTTCCTTTAGTACACGATCCTCTGAACTCTGGACCACCAATCTGTTTACTTTAGATACTTCGTTTAGACTTATACGAACTCAGCAATAGACATGGATATATCACCACAACCCTTACTGCTTTTGCTTCTTATCCTGATTCCACGTCATGACGCTTCCCTTGAGCAGTTCCAGTGTTCGCCTGTCAGAGAGACCACATCAAGGATTACGGAGATATCTACCGTTCAGTGCACCACAAGTGGATTTTTAAGAACAGATAATGAGGTAAAGTGGAGTAGATACAATACCACAATTGGTCAGTGTGCTGCCCGTGAATGGTGTTTTTCTCGAGATCATAATCCTACAGAAAATTTTAATGAATGCGACATTAAATGTTATTCAAACGTACCTAATCAATTTAGGTTTCGATTTAAAGTTTGTGGAAAATATCTTTGTTTCATTTTTTCGCTCATTCATGCGTCATCTCGGATTGATTTTGGTGAATATTCCATATATTTGGATCCAAATGAGAGATTGCTCATATTGAATCTCACCGCACCTGTAATTGATGACAAAAACCTCTCCCGTTTAACCACTGAAACTAAAACACCAGAGACAGAAGCATTTGTGAGCAAAATATATCCTTCCCTTTCCACAGGTCGATTCAGTACATTTCCACCAAATAAACAACATGCTTCGAAATCGCTAAGGACTACTCAAACTTATCCAACGTTTCCACCAACACCGCAGATTCCTTCATCAAACAAATCAGAATTTGATCCAAGCCAAGCAGTGCCGACCACCGAAGAAATGACATCAACATCCCACTTAGACCATTTCCCTTCTAAATATCTCGTATGGGTTTTCCTTGCTTTGGCAGCTTCATCCTTGTGCAGTTTAACATTTGGAATGTTTCACTGTGGACGTTTTATCATGACCCGTCTGAGCAAATGCCCACAAAGGAAGCAGACTCGAAGTCCAAATGACGATGGAGGGTATGAAATGGCCAGTACTAGAGACTTAGATGCACAATCCCCCAGCAATGTCATGAATATTGAAAGTAGTTTTTCTCAGGCGGAATTACATAACACCAGTTCTGGAAATGTGGTGATGGAACCCTCGCTCGTTTCCCAAATTATCTCTACCTTCCCGGAGGGATCTGAAAGGGGTGCGTCACAAATGATAGCCATTCTGAGAAGAGAAGACGATATCGATCGGAGGATGGAGGGCTTTCAGCAAGACGGGGAGGTTGCTAACCATGATAACGTGTACTGCTCTGTTGATGTTCTCCAATCAGATTGCGTCACAAGTGTAAAGGCGTCTTCTAAAAACAAGACAGGGTTGGCTGGACAATCAAAATGTGAAGGTTCTTATTCCAGTGAAATTAGTACTGATTCCTTCTTGACCACCGGTAAGTAGTTTATGTAGAACAATCAGGAAAATCGTGTTTTTGTATTGTGTTAATGCATTGTGTCTATGGTGAATTTTAGTTGTGAAAGTGTACAGTATAAATTGTGTACGTCTTCAATGGGATATATGTGTACTAGAATGTGGGATTCTTAAATAAATCAAGCTGATTGTTTTTATTCAAGTGTGAGAACGTTGATCTTAATGCAGATAAATACGTTATATTAATTTGGGTTGTTAAGTTCCTTGGATATGTCTAATGTTTGCATATCTATTAACATTAACCTCATTATTGGTCATTATATGTACTTATATTACCAACATCAGCCATTATCATCAACATTATCATGACGGATATATTCAGTATCAACCCCATCATCATCACGGTCATTAACCATTATGATCAGTATTACAATCAGTACCTGTCATTAGACTTAAATCACCAGCAACAACCATTACCATCAACATCATCACATGTACCATCACAATAAGACTTACAGAAATTGAAGTGTATATAAAATAATGTTTGATACCTTGCATGATTACGTCATAACTATTAACGCCGAGAGAAAGACTACTGAAACAGTTTTAAATGTTGTATCTCTTATTTAATAATTTATTTTTCGTCTTAATAAATATGATTATAATTGAGAAATGCATCAACTTGTATGAGTAAGAATATGTAGAGTCACTTTCTCATGTGTACCTGCTCAGAATCACTCGTTTGCTCACAAGCACCAGCTCAGTTGCCCATTCGAAAAAAAAGAACAATGTATGTACACAACTGGATAAATATCTACTTGAAGTATACTCTACTCTGAGTGCGTCTGAGCATGTGCTCATGAGCAAATGATTAACTTTGAATATCTACTGACCTGGCTGGCTATTCTTTCCCGTATCCCTCTGCTCTTGTCACAGATCGTGATGTTCCGTACAACGACGGCGCACGTAATGCTGAATATAAGGGAGCAAGTGCCGCACGGTTCACTAGATGTGAATCTTCATCTGATTTATATGATCACCTCTGTCGTCCATATGTTGGGAGGGACGCTGAGAAAATCACTTCGTATGAACATATTCCTCTTGCTCCTGATGACAGAAATGCCTGTCCGGAGAACAGCGCCCAAGATGTCATGTCTCCAGGGATTCCGAGAGGAATTAATGAAGTGGTTACCTTGGATGATATGTTCGCGTCGTCGGAATATACACTTCTAGATATTACACGTACGGCAAATAAGTGAATAGAAAGACTGGCTGTCACAGATTTAAATTAACTTTTGCACATTTCTGTCTTTGCTCACAAATATTCAGCTTCCCTGCAATTATATGTATTCAGTTGTTTCGTTAAAAATAGATAATTATAAGAACATTTTAACAAAAAATACTTTCATATACTATGCCTCTCTTTGAAACTTTGTGACCCGATCAATTTGTAAATAGTGATATTCAGAAGCTGATTATAGTTCGTAATGATATCATGCCTCGCTTTGCACTTTGTAATAATAATTCGGCCGAGATATTAGAAAAAATGCAAAATGATTTTCAATAACTCACTTGACTACTTTTTACACGGCGTAGATTATCCCTTAGACAGTTTACATCTTAACACTGTAATCGTAAATATTTTTATAAATAACGAAATGGAAATTTGAAAGAACGAAATTTGTTCTGTGCTTTTATTGTTAATATGAATAGAACAATGTATGAGACAATATTTAGAGTTTCAATGAAATTGTTAGTACATCAATCCCTTGTAACCAAATAATTCAAGGATTATGTACTAAATATTATGTATTAAGTAAACAAATATTACCATGAGGCAGTTTGAACACGTATCTGATGGCAATTCGGGTATAAAAACTTGCGATACTACTATACCTCGATACCCCTACAGATATTTGGTTAAAAAAATAGCACGATTCATCCCAAATATTGCACGAGTACAGTCCCCTGCCTGCTCTGCCTCTCACGCATATGATGGCTATATATTTTGGATACAAATGACAGGCCAGTACTCTCATGATCTAGTTTAGTCATTAGCTTTCAATTGAATAAAACTTCTTGATAAATGACAAAATTGATAACAAATTATAAACTAGCATTACTTGAAACACCTTTGTCGTGTGACTGACTTTGGTTGACAAGTGTTTTCACCAACTCTTACTTTGTCACGAAGAAATTGATTAATTACAAGAACAATGATTAATTACACGGATGTTTTACAATTAAGTATCAATATCATTTTCCATAATATTGCTTAGTTCCTTGATAATTACAGCCTAGTTAAAGTCATTTGTCACAATATTTGGTGATCGACATGTTCATAGGGCGGCAAAGACGTTAACGGGCAGAATAAAGACAAATGTTGGTTAAATAGAAAAATATATCATAGTTCACTTTGTGTGTCTCAATAACATTGTTCCACACACATGAACATGTTGTTATACTACTCGATCTTCTGAACTCTGGAAAATCTGGACCACCAGTGTGTATGTTTTGGATAATTCTTATAGACTTACAAACTAAGCAACAATCACGATTCTATTATCACGATGTTCACTGTTTCTGCTTATTATAATGATTCCGCAGCACATCTCTGCGGCCGACTCGGCCGAGCCGTTCCAGTGTTGGTCTGTTAGAAAGATAGAATCACCTATGAGATATCCGCCGTTTGTGAAATCAGTGGATATTTAATACCAGGTAGTAATACCGTTTGGAGTAGGAATAATGTTACGATTGGACACTGTATTAATTACAACGGATGGTGTATCACTGCAGCGCACTTCATGCATAATCCAGCACATGTATGTAACATAACCTGTCGTTCGGGTGTACCAAAGCGGTTTACGTTTGGCTTTGAACGCTGTAATAACCATCTGTGTTTTACATTCAAGTTGGTTCATCATTCATCTCTGTCGGATTCCGGAGAATATTACATTTATTCGGATCAAAATGGGAGAGTGCTGGTATTGAATCTCACCGCATCTATAGTGGATGAAGACAGCCTCTCACGTTCTACTTCTGATATACCTATTAAAACACCTGCACCAGTAACAAGTGTGAGTGACCGACATGCATCCCTCTCTACGAGTCAAGAAAGTAAATTTCCAACGGATCAACAACTTCCTTCGGAATCGCTTATGCCTAATTATCCAAACTGTCAACCGGTAACACCTATTCCTTCATTAACAACCGCAGATGACGATCCGAGTCAGGCAGTGGCGAATAAAACTCCCATGATCTCAAAAATCCCGATACCGAAGGAATTCCGCTCTAAATATTTAGAGTTGATCCTATTTGCCCTGGCAGTCACGTCTTTCTGTACTTTATCATTTGGCGTTTATCACCTTGGACGTTTCATCAGGACATGCCGGACCAAATGCCAAGAAGGGACGCAGGCTCGTGGTCCAAATGAAAGTAGAGGGATTGAAATGACAAGTATAAGAGACATAATTCCAGATGCACAATCATCCGGCAGCACTGAGAGTAATTTCAATCGGGCGGAATCACAGAGCTCCCAGACAGGAAATATGATAATGCAGTCATCGACCGTCTCTCAGATTTACTCTACCGTCCCGGAGGTATCTGTTCAGAGAACCGTGCCACAAATACCATCTGGTCCGAGACAAGAAGACGAAAGTAGTAGGAGTATAGAACGCCTTCAGTAATACGGGAAGGATATTCACCATGACAACCTATATTGCTCTGTTGATGATCTCGAACCAGAACACATCAAACGAGGAGAACACGATATGCATCAAGCTATGTCCGATCATCACGGTCTTCCACATGAAGATGATGTTGCATGTCTGTACGCCAAGCCCATCAAGAACCGTGAGCCACGTCCCGGAAAAGACAACGAGACTAAGGTTTCCAGATCTATCACGGAGGATCAACACGTTGCTCCTCAATGGAAGCGTCACAATGACTTTGAGGATTGCAGCAATGGGCTCTCGTTATCTCATGGGCGCTTTATGTATCCCCTGGAATTTGGTCGGGAGGAACACTTGGATAAATTATTATTCCAGATATTGATTGCACTTTTTTAACCAAGATGAATAACATTTTAATCAATATTATTGAAGTGGAATGTAACGAAACATTTCAATTAAAAAACATAATTTGAAAACTGCTTGACATCTACTGAAAAACTCCAAATCTGATGACTGGCAGTTGGAAGATAAAGGTGTCCATCGTTGTTCAAGAAGCGAGAACACATCATGTCATCACCAGGTACCGCTTCTCCCACACGATCTCTCCGAGAAACAGACAACGTCTCTAACATGTCTGCGGCCGCTGAACTGGCAATCTATTCCAACCAAACTCCTGTCCTCATTGATGAAGCCCCCATCGGCGCAATTTCTGCTAAAAAAGAAGCTGACTTGGCTACATATTCCATCCCTTCTCGTTCTCCCCTTCTCACCAATCGAGCTGTCCAGTTGACCGATCATGCCGATGGCGCACTCACTTCTGATTCCAGGCCCGGGCAGCGAGTGGCGCAGATCTCACTGGATATGAATCTTTTTCTGATTTATATGATCACCTTCGTCGTCCTGATGATAAGAGAGATGCTGAGGTTATTGCCTTGGATGGTCTGTTGGCGTCATCCGACTACGACATTCTTGATATGACACATACAACAAATAAGTGATTAGATTGACTGACTGTCAATTATATTTAAAGCGGTTATCTTCTCCTAATCTTACAGATATTACAAATAACGGTTTATTCAATGAATCGTTTAAAATATTTAACAAGCAATAGCAAAACTTTATATATAAATATTATGCATAGACATACTGAATACGGTTTGGGAAAAGAATCGTAATAATCCAGCACAATTATTTTTATTGGGGCATATTAAAGTACTTTTATTCATATACATTGCCACATTGCAAGAAGAGGGAAATTAAACCATTAATCTGAATACGTACTCCCATTCAAACAAAAAGTCTGGTGCCCAAGCTCCATTCCAGTTGAAATGTGCAAGAAAATTGAGAGCAAATTACATCGACAAAAAAACTAAAAAAGCACTATACAATGTTTACTCAAATATAACAATATGGATATTACACTGTGCTTGATTGAAAGATTAATATATTGATTGATTGATTGATTGATTGATTAATTGATTGATTAATTGATTGATTGATTGATTATTCTTGACTGAAAGATTGATTGATTTGCGGATTGAATTACTCACTGTTGAACTTTTGTACTTTAAAGTTATTACTTGATTTAAAAACTAAATAACTTATAGTCAATTAATTGGTTTATTAATTGATTGATCAATCGATTAATTTATTGTAGATTAATGATTGGTTGGTTAGTTGGTTGGTTGGTTGGTTGGTTGGTTGGTTGGTTGGTTGGTTGGCAGGTTGGTAGGTTGGTTGGTTGGTTGGTTGGTTGCTCGGTTGGTTGGTTGGTTGGTTGGTTGGTTGGTTGGTTGGTTGAGTGACTGGCTGAATGGTTGAATTACTGACCGAACCATTGGATGAGTGATTGATTGACACATTGCTGACCTATTAAGTGATTGATTGATTCTTAGACTATCATAACCTAGTAATACATTTATGGCAAAGGGCAATCTGTTTGGATTGGAGTATTTATTCGGAATGGTGGTTTAATTTCCCTCTTCTTTTCATTTGGCACAAGTAGTTGTTCACACACGGGACAAAGACAGTCGGTGTCCGCCCAGGCGAGAACGATTGATATGTTAGACTATTGGGCATCTATCGACATGAACAAATATTCTTTTTTATACGCACTGTAGTATTTGTGAATGCATTTTAGGAAGACTGTTACGTTGATTTAAGCTGTATCTGAAATGTAATCCTTGCATTATTTATATGCATTTTTCTTGTTTATATTCAGAAAATGATTTACAAGAACATTTTGTTGTAGATATATTACGTAATTACAACACGTCTAAACTAATACTTACCTTAATTGCACTATGCATATATTTGAAAAATACTTTAATATAATTTGTTTCGCTTTGTAACTATCAAAAGTCATCAAAATACGTTGAATTAGTAATGTAAATAGGTGATATAAATCTTAATGGTATGAGTTTCAATTTGTTTGAAATGTTTGAAAGGTTTGAAAGATTTTTTTGCAGATAATATTTCCAGAAATGATAGATATGAGTTGACCATGATATCAGACCATGGAATGATGGAACTGGTGCATATATCTTTGCTTTAAAAGATCAGTAGCAGCGTACATTAAACTTATTGACGCAAATAATTGATTAGCATGTGTGGACAGATTTTAATGGCACAATGTGGAACTAAATATTGGAAGGTAAACTAATTTAACAAGCAACATCGTCTTATATTAATAAAGAAACATAAACGGCGCAATTAAAAACACTCTACCATAGCACATCTATTATGTACGCCAATATTCGCCCGGCATGTACTCATAGTAATATGTTTCATTGATTATACACGACACTAGTTACAATGAAATACACATATTAAGCACATAATTATGTAAAAGAATGATAGAAATACATATTAATGCGACTCTTGTTGTATTGTATTTTGATAATGTGTTATTCAAGAATAGTATATTATGTCAATGCATGTCTCCACAAAGAGCGTCCGACTTCGGACCAATAAAACAAAATTGAATTGAATTGACCAAACCCCTCGAGCACATTGTGAAGTTAATTACTTTCATCTCTTTGCTTTTAGGTAGCTGTTCATGGTTGAATATCGGTCTCAATTGCTTTTATAATGATTGTTGAATACACATGAACAATGTTGTAATCTTCATTTCCAAGTAATGCACAATCCGATCCGATTATTATTGTTTTTAAAGGGGCAGTTTAGTTTTGATAGAGAGGGCGCTGCACATCACAATTTATGTGTGAGGTAATCAAAAACTGAATGTCGAATCTGGGAGAAAATGCAATTTTAATGTCAGAATAAACTTTATTTGGTCAAAATCGATCCAGAAACGGCTGAAATATCAATAAATCTATTTGATCTGATAATTATTTGGGGCCCAAATAATTAGATGAGTTTTTTTTCAAAAATTATCAAAATCATTATTTAAATAGTTGTTGATGATCTCTCTATCCAATCATCGTTTCAATAAAACATAATATGCATAATTTGTATGACAATGGTAGAAACGATTTTCTTTTAGGAAAGCGCCCTCTTGTGTTTTAATGGCTGTTTTTTAATGATAACAGTCGTTTTACGAAGTCGTTTCTAATTTTGTATACCTTTTTGAGCATGGTTGATTTCTGACAATTAGTTTATGATGTTACTGTCCAGGTTTAGTTACTAAAGTTTAGCCTTACCAAAACTAAACTACCCCTTTAATCAATTGTTTGATTTTTGTTCGTTGTTTGTGTTTGCTAAGATTAAATGTTTTCATGCTGATATATGCTTTAAATTGAGTCCTGAATATGATGACTGTGGTTCATTTAAACAAAATATGTTTATGTCATGTCGTATTCCTGTTCATGGCGAATTTCTGCACGTACACCTTCGATGATTTTAACTCCATCATATATTTGGTCCTCTCAGCAGTGGCTTGGGGTTACTTTTCCCACAATCATTTCACAATAATAGTTTAACAGAGAATATCAATGGTACAGAGGCGTGTCAACTATGTGGGTAACAACAGTAAATGTACCGTGGTGAGGGCCATACTAGTATGTTTCATTACACGTTCAGGATAAAGGACCTTATATAAATAATTACCACTTCATGGCGATGGTTGTAGATCTATAATACACATACATCTCACCTTTGCCAAAAATTTAAATGGCGATTTACGCTGTCAACCAGAAATATTGCTCATTTTCACCCCCTCCCCTCCCGCATCGTACGCCTATGCTTGATATGCCACTTGAACATTATGCAAAGTCTTTAATATAGATAGGGCATTGTTTCATTTTTTGTTTAAGTTTCATTTTGGTATATCAATTGTTAATGTAAACTTATGAATAAAAGACTGTTCAAGCCAAATATTAATGTTCACAAACTCAAGTTTTTAAAAATGTTTATTTAAATTATAATAACTACTATTGTTTAGTGTCAGTGAGGCAATAATAAATTACATGCACTATTTATGTTCACAGTATCGATATCAGTTTCCATCCAAACTAACATATCGTATGATGCTACATCCTGGTTGACATTCCCTCATAATAGCGATCAAGACATTATATCAGAATAATAGTGCTACACAACATCTAAAAAAAACGTTCCTCTGAATTCATTTTGTTGGACGAACTACTTTGGACATTTATTTGTAACTTACATAAAAAGCATAGTCATGATTTCATCGCTACCCTGCTCACTAATTTTGTTTCTTACCCTGATTCCGCTGGTCTCTGCGGTAGAGCCATTTCAGTGCTCACCTTTCCGAAATACAACATTATCGATACACGAGATATCAGCCGTTTGTATTACAAGTGATTATTTAAGCCCAAAAAGTGAAATTTATTGGAGTAGATATAATGTAGTGATCGGAAAATGTGTAACAACCGGATGGTGTTATTATCAGACCGATATTTATCCATGTAACGTTAATTGTTATTCTAACGTACCAAATCGTTTTAGGATTAGATTTCAATATTGCGGAGGGAAAGCTTGCTTCATTTTCAGGCTCATTCATCAGTCATCTTGGTCTGATTCTGGAGAATACTACATGTATTTGGATCAAAAAAAGAGAGTGCTCGTATTGAACCTCACCGCTCCCATTCCTGTTCCAGACAGCTTGTCATATTCTACGACTGAAATTTCTACTAAAAAAATATGGATCCAAAACCCGGGATCACCGGAGCAAACACAATCTACAAGCTCAGGATATTTATCTTTACAAAGTTTACAGCATTCCTCGAGATCATATATGCCTACTCAAGAATATACAAAGTTCCAACCAATAACACAGATGTCTCCATCGACAAACATAAATTCAAGTCAGGCAGAGGCGAATACAACTCCCATGACATCCAAAACCCCGATACCGAACGAATTCCTCTCTAAATATTTCACGTTGATCATACTTATCCTGGCTTTCACGTCATTCTGCACTTTATCCTTTGGTGTGTATCACCTTGGACGGTTCATTAACACCTGCCGGAGCAAATACCAAGAACGAAAGCAGACTCGTTGTCCTAATGAAAGTGGAGGGATTGCAATGACCAGTATCAGAGATTTACATACACATTCTTCTAGCAACATCGAGAGTAGCTCCAGTCAGGCAGAATCGCAGAATACACATTCTGGAAATGTCATGATGCAACCATCGCCCGACGTCTTGCAGATTTACTCTACCGTCCCGGAACAGTCTAACAAGTCTGAGAGGAAGGAACCACACGTATCATTTGGTCTGGGAGAAGAAGACGGTATCAATGGGAGCATGGAGGGATCTGAGGAACACGGGCAAGGCGTTCCCGATGACAACGTATACTGCTCTGTTGATGAACTACAAGCAGAACGCATTAAAAGAGGAGAAAATGGTATGCATCAAGCTATGTCCGATCAACCAGGTCTTCCACGTGAATATGATGTTGAATGTCTGTACGCCAAGCCTATCAAGAACCGTAAGCCACGTCCCCTAGAAAACAAGGAGACTGACGATTCCGAAACTACTGCGAAACTTCAACATGATGATTATCAATGGAAGCGTCACACTGACTATGAAGAATGCAACAATGAACTTTTCTTACCCCTTAGACGTATTGGGCATCTGTCGAAATTCGGTCTGGAGATTAATCATAGTTGGTTGATATATAAAGTTATTGTTTCCTTCTGTATACAAATGTGCCTATTAATTTAAATATTGTACTTATATCATAATGTAACGGATGTATTCAAATTGACGAAAAAAAAATTAAACAGCTTGACATCAACTTCAGTGACAAGTTCAGTAACCGACTTTTAGAAGACATATCGTCCACCTTTGTTCAAGAAGCAAGACCACATCATGCCACCATCAGGTACCGCTTTGCCCACACGATATTGCCTGGATACAACCAGCGTCTCTGCGATTGATGACATAGCAATATATTCCAGCCCATCTGCTTTCCTCACTGATGACATCCTAGTTGGCGCTACTTTTGCTGAAGGAGGTCCTGAATTAGCTACCTACATCTTCCCTTCTTGCCCTCCTCTTGACACCGATCGAGCTGTTGAGTTAACCGAGCCTGCTGATGACGCACTCACTTTTGATCCCAGTGCCGTAGATCTCAATGGATATGAACCATCGTCTGATTTGTATGATAATCTCCGTCGTCCTGATGGTGAGAGAGATGCTGAGGTTGTTTCATTGGATGATCTGTTCGCATCATCCGATTACGACATTCTTGATATGACACTTGCAGCAAAGAAGTAAATAGATAGACTGCTGTCACGTTTGTAAACTTAATTGCGCACTTATAGACATCGTACAGACATCACACACTGGAGAAACACAGTCTCTGTTCGCCCAAGCCTGAACGAATTTTGTTTTTGTTAGTGGCACTTAATAGTT
>JAUELG010413370.1:0-13108 GCA_031471515.1 Dendraster excentricus | reverse complement strand
CTTTTATATATTTTGCTGGCCCTGAGTTCAATTTCACTTGCCCCGGGCCAGCGGGCCAGTGCGAGTGTCGAGCCTTGACTTAGGCCTTGATGATTTGTTGTTTATGCCTTGAAAACTTCGTCAGAAATTATTACTTATGTTGTGTTTAAAAGGGAAAATAAACAGGCATAATAGATGTATACGTGTATATATAAATGTTTAAGATAGAAATACATTGAAATGTAATTAAAAATTAAAAAAAAAGGAAAACAAAATAAAATAGTAGTTGGCTACAATAGTCACCATTGACTAATTGCCACAAGAACCAAACAACAACAACAACAACAACAACAGTGTAACCTCTAACCAAGTCATATTATTATTCGTGGCTGGGGGAATGATCATGCAGTTCAGTTACAATTTTGTATGCATTTGATGATCAATACAGCACAGTATATACAATGACCGTAGATGGATGCACCGAACATACCCCCTGACTACGGGCCTGTAGTATAAACGAGTCAAGAATACTATTCAACTAAATTGGTAAATTTATTCCGCTAGGATGGAGACAGAGCAGCCATATTACGATGAAACGTATGGCGGACAAGGCCTCAACCTCTCGCCCCTACCAGCCAACGGGACCACAAAGAAGAAGAAGCGGAAGAAGAGGAAAAAGAAGAACAAACAGCAGGAGGAGGTGACCCCGAAGAGGATCGACTATGTGCTGGTGTGGAAGCATCGAGACGTGAACTTTATCGAGGAGGAGGATGAGCTGGAGAAATACCGGAAGAACTGCGCCCTCCGGGAGCGCTTCCAGAAGGTGATGGTGAGCGTGGAGAGGCTGGAGGTCGAGGAGGAGATCGTCGGGGAGCACACCTACGTGAAGATCCACGCCCCCTTCACCAGGCTGTGCCGACAGGCGGAGAATGTCAAGCTGGAGATGCCTCTTAGAGGGGTAAGTAGTTGTCCGGGGGGGGGGGGGGGGTAATTTTCCAGGGGGTAGTTATCCGGGGGGTGGTTGTCCAAGGGGTTAGTAGTCCTAGAACCGGCGGGGGGCACACCTACTTGAAGATCCACACCCCCTTCACCAGACTGTGCAGACAGGCGGAGAATGTCAAGCCGGAGATGCCTCTTAGAGGGGTGAGTTTGTCGAGATATATACCGTAAATCGGGGTGAATTTTGACACTTTTTTAGATGAATGTATTTTCGTTGGCCATCATTTTCTAAAACAAATTTCTTATTGTTTCTAATGTCCTATAGGGTAATGTATAACTAAATATTAGATCTAAAGAGTGAGACCTAAAGAAAATACATCCTTCTCAAAAAGTGGCAAAAGTAATCTGGGGGCCAGTCACCCCAGTTTCTGGTACATTGGAACCTCTTTCCCTGGTATAGTAAGTGTGTGCCCACTTTTTAGCTCAAAATTATTAGGGGGACAGGTGCCCCCAACCCTATTCGGGGAGCATGAGTCCCCCCCCCCCCCCAATAATTTTGAGGGGGAAAAAAACAATAGAGAACATAGAAAACATGATTGTCTGCAATTAATGTGATATTATTATACATGTTGTCATTAGGCCCACATCTTGCTAAATAAATCTGGAGCCCTGGAACTATTCTAAACCCAGAAGTATTAAAATGATATTGATATATATTCTCCTTTCATCTGTTAACTCTTTCCTATTAACAAATTCACATTATTATTTGCATTTTTGCTTTACAGGCAGCAATAATTCCCAATCAGAAGAAAGGCTGTAAGGCCTCGATAGAGAGGAGACTCAAGACAGATGATGAATGTGAGTTTTGTGCAATTGATGATGATAATAATAATATGTTTGATTACTTCATCAACTTGTTTGAAATCATCTCTTCAAAGGCACTTTAAACTGTACACAAAATATATAATTCTGGTTCCTTTTCATTTATAAACAAGTTCCATAGCTTTGATTTGTTTTTAAAACTCACTGAGTGCCAAGCTCGCATTAATGCAAGTAACAATAATACACACAAAAGGCCATAGAGCATTACAATTCTTGGGACATTAAGAGTTAATGTGACCTAAGCATTAACCTACAATATAATCCTAGTTGTAAACCACATTCTTATTTTTTTATGCAAAGAAGGATCGAATTAGAGACAGACCATAGATACAAGTGTATACATGCACAGTAACGGTATACCGCACATGAAATACTCAGATCACAGTGAAACCATGCATAACATACAACATTATCTGAGTCTATCAGATGTACATTATCTATTCAAGACTCAGATTGTAAATATTGACCAGCGTTGACTCAAATTCATCATGCATCTTTTTTTCATCAAATTTTTATGAATTAATGCACCTGTTTTATTATTCATTTCCAGTGGACTTTGTTAGTGCGCCGTTTGTCATTCAGAAGAGGAACGTCTACCACGGTATCCAGTGCCCCGAGACGTTCTTCAGGCCTGCTACTCGCAGCTACTTGGTGAGGAGTTTGTTAACATTATACAGGGAAACCCCGTTATAACTACCTCGCTTATAATGAGGTACCGTTTATAACAAGGAGAATACTTTGGTCCTGATTGTTCCAATGGCATAATGCTCTACTTATAACTAGCTTGGTTACAGCGTGATTCTGGTTATAACGAGGTAGTCAATAGTCCCGACTACCTCGTTATAACGGGGTTTCCTTGTAGTACAGGTGATCTGATCGTCATAAAGATATCTGATATGTATATTTTTTCCCTGATAGAAAGAGAAACCAGGTTTTTCAAACCAGGCAATTTTCATGGTCTCTATAACCTTTTTGTAAGGAAGTTTCACTGTATTGCCTAGTGTTAGATTTTGTGGGCACTTTGTAACACTCGCCCAGGGCAAAATTCCCATTGACTATATGTTACCAATTTAAATCAATTGGTAATCGAAGAGCATGTATGTATTGAAAATGGAACAAGTGGGACAAATTTAAAGCAATGGGTACCTAATGTCACCAATGCTAATGGGTACATATGCATTGAATTCAATGGGTACATAATATGTACATGTATGCATTGGTTTCATTGAAACCAATGGGTGTTTTAGCTAATTCAGTCAGTGGCGTAGTTTGGCTGTATTTTAAATACTATGTGGAATGCCCTGAGCACTTCCCCCTCAGTACGCCTATGATCTGATGTAAACAGAATGTTATGTTTGATTGTTGCAGGTCCATCAGATACTGATCAACATGGATGTGAGGGATGCAGCAGATGATAAGGATGATGACTCCATGAGAAGAAAGGGTAAGATAAAAAGCAAATAATTACTGTTGGTGAAGGTGATGGGACAAACTATCCCTTCCAAGGCGATCTGGATGTAGCTATCTTTCCGAAGCGAAGCTAAGGAAAGATAGCGTATACTTTCAGATCGCCGAGGAAGTGATAGTTTGCCATTGCCTGAAACCAAAAGGTGATTATTTGCTTTATATTTCACATCAATTATTTTAATCATAAACAACCTATAACTGAATACAAATTAAGGGCTAAAACGTTTGGAATTATGAGCAATTGATCAAGTCTTTTATTTTAATTTCATTATCACTCACATAAACAAGATTTATGATAAAAAGGTCAAAGACGCTTATACCATCAACTTTAGATCAATTTGTTTTTTATTTTGACATTGCTATTTAGGGTTATCATTCATGCTTCTGAGGAAGGTGTATTCAGATGGCTTTGTCCGTCATGACGAGTCGCTGTACGCACAAATGGAAGAGAAGAGGGAGGCTACACAGAAAGAGGAAAAATGTTGTTTAATGATGGCCAATTAGGATAAATATAAGTTTGTTCTGTTAATTGAATTTAATTCAGTTTAACAATTAAATTTGCACTTATTTTGACATTGCTGTTTAGGGCTACCATTCATGCTTCTGAGGAAGGTATATACAGACGGTTTCGTCCTTCATGATGAGTCGCCGTATGCTCAGCTGGATGAGGAGGAGAGGGAGGCTGCGCGGAAAGCGAGTGAGAAGGAAGGGGCCTTTGAGGGCATGGATGATGCCAGAGAGGTATGCATTGTTCATGGATATTTTTACAGGGATCTAGTAACTTTGTTGGCATGTGCCAAAAGTGATGAGTGGTTGATAAAACATGTATCGGTCTTATCTGATATGTCCACTAGGCTCTGTGTAAAAATTTCAAGTTAAATGGACGTTATATGGTTGAATAATGAGCAAAATGCAAAGTGATGTTCACAAACTCATTGCACTCACTTTGCACATGGTTATCGAGATCCGTTGGATTATATTTATCATCTGAATACTTCAATCATAAATATCTTTTTAATGAAAAGGAAATTTGAAAAACTGGAACCTGAAATCCCATGATGCTATTGTAAATACGATTAAAACAATGTATGAGGGAACCACTAGAATTTCAATTATATTTTGGACAACTGTTTTGGACATCACCTTATTGAATGATATACAAAAAACAAAGGAAATCAAACAATATAATGGGCCCAGGTCTTATCTTTGCAAAAGAAGATGCAGTGCAATAATTTGCACATAATACAATCATAATGCAACTTGGATAAAACAATAAAAGCAAAACCCATACTAGAAACATCATAAACCAAGAGTTGAACATTGATAAATCAACACCTATAAGCATATAGTAGTGGTGTGAGTGGTGTCAACATTGAACAAACTTGGTTCTTGTAGAACTCTATCAAGCCTACATCTGTTGTTAATACCAATATAAGCATGCATTTCTGTTTATCAAGATATTTATGGTTGAAATCTTTTAATTATGCAGGAATATGGTAAAAGTATGATTTATCCAATTCATAAGCATATCACACTGGAATAAGAATGAGTTGTGAAGGATGTTTTGATTAAATTAATGAGTTGTTTATGTAGGTATAAGTGTATGTTGAAAGTGACTTGAATATTGTGTCAAATGATGAATGTTGTGTATATAGATCTAAATGTATAATTGTGAGATTATTTTCTTCTCAAATTGTAATACTGTTTATACTTGTTCTGTTTTTTTTTACTGTGTAATTGTTTTGTAAACTAATCTTTGTGCTGTGCGTGTATTTGTACTCTCAGGGAAAAGTTGAATATAGGACGAGAGATGCCAGAATTGTAAGTCTAAGTGTCTGCAATAAAATTCAAACATGAGTTGCTTTTGATCTGTTTAATTAGTTGCATGAAACATATGGCTTCTCATTAACATCATGGCTTAAATAATTTGAGTTACATCATACATGTTCATAATATATACTAAGAATATAGCTAGAGCTAAACATCCATATATTATCTCTTTTCAATAGACTGCTTAGGTAATGTATGCAGATAATATGCTTGTGACGTCAGACTCCCCGTTGGCAAGCTCAACAATAGTAACTAGGTCCGGGAAGCTCCGGCAAACTTGGCCGGACGTAGTTACTATTGTTGAGCTTGCCAACGGGGAGTCTGACGTCACACGCATATTATTTGCATACATTACAGAAGCGGTCTATTCATCCATTACATGCATGCTGCGTACTTGTGTAGAAAGTAGCTAGTATTTTTCTTGATTTACATACAATTATTCACATTTTGATCTGAAATGATTTTGTCTCATTAACCAGCTGTTAGATTGTCATGAGGGGGTCCAGTCGCTAGTCATGAGGACCGCTAGTCATAAGGACAGCTATTTATAATAGCGTGTAACTTCCTGTACGATTATGAATAGTGACCTCCTTTTCGTTTTTATGAATAGTGGTCCTTCACGAAGTTCACGTAAACGAAGTTACCACATTATGAATAGCGGTCCTTATGACTAGCGGTCCTTATGACTACTGGGCCCATATGACTAGTGGCCTTATGACTGGAGGTCCTTATGACTAGCAAGGT
The DNA here is from genome assembly GCA_031471515.1 of Dendraster excentricus. Lineage (NCBI taxonomy): Eukaryota > Metazoa > Echinodermata > Echinoidea > Clypeasteroida > Dendrasteridae > Dendraster > Dendraster excentricus. The sequence continues at coordinate 7,267 of JAUELG010413370.1, read as the reverse complement.
TACCCCGTCATGTGGGACTCTGTAAAGTCACAATTACTCATAATTAGAATCAGATCTGTCATTTTGTCCCTGATTCCACTTGTAGTACCTAACCTTTATCATCACTGTTGATGAATAGAGGGATTTGATAAATGTACTTCAGATGAACTAGGTCAGTGGAATAGCTACCAGGGGACGGGGGGGGGGGCAATAATTTAAAAAATAACAACAATATAAAACATAAAGGGCAATATTTTGAACAAAAAATAAATACATAACCTGTGCCCCCCCCCAAAAAAAAAAAAAAATTAAATAAAAAAAATAATAATAAATAAATTGTTGTGCCCCCCAATCAGTCCAACGCCCAATCAGTCCAACCGCGCTACACTACTGGTGATAATCACAAAGATATGTGCAATTTAATTTGGCACTCTGAGGGTTAAAATAGATAATTTGATTTTTGTATTATAATATATGCAAACCTCTTGTACAGCTCGAAACATCTAACAATATGTGAATTAAAGTTACAGCTAACAGTGTTTGCTTTGCCTGCGAAGAGTCTGCTAACTCTCATTGAAAGCTTAGACCATTACACCCACGCTCAATAATTATTTGCAGTACAAGAATCTAATTCAGTAATTGACACAGAAATGCATCTGGGAATGAAAACATTATTTGCTTTACATCAAATGTTTACAATTAGTATTAATTGTTGTGCTAATGTGGCAGTGTTTGCAGTACACTAGAGTTCCATTAAGAACGAAATGGCTATGAAAGCAATTAACTTCACTAAATTTATGCTGTAGGATTAGCCAGTGGAGTGGGCCTGGAAGTGGGGGGGGGGGGGGGGCTTGGCATTTGGGTGTCCTTGCAGTAGTTTGAGAAACGTGAGGGGCCTTTTTAAAACATAACATTAGCTGTGTCCCAAATAGTTGTGCGTGCTGACCTATGCCTCTGTATTTGGCCAATGAGTCCCTTTTAGGAATTGGCATCACCATTACACTGGCTGTTAAAGAGTTTATACCTTGCATAAGCTGATAATGCTTTTCCCTCACATCTTTCTAATGGCTGTATGAGAGCATAATTTATTTAATCGAACCACATAACAAGTCATGCATTTACTAATTTGCGCAGCAATTAATTATGGTGAGTGCAGCAGTCCGCAGAATGATTTGCACAACAATGAAATCTAGCTTTAATTTACAAAGCTAAAATGCTGCGTAGAAACATAATCATATCCATAGTTACTACAAACATGTGTGGAACAATATTACAATCTCTGGCGAGTCTGTTGGCCAAAGTAAAACATTCTCACCATTATGTTGTACAAATCATACAAATATGCAGAGAATAAAACAATCATACAAAAAACAATTAGTATCTTACCTTTGTATGGTACCAACAAAGATGGAGACATAGTTCTTCATGCATCAGTTTAATACATATGCATCAGTCCATTCTATATGATCTTAAAGGGGTCTAGTAGCATCGAATCATCAACACCTATTTACAACTCCAGCAGTTCTCACATACCGTGTACAGCCACAAATGATTGGACACTTTGAGAAAGTCACTTTGATTCAAATGATGCTAGAACAAATTTTGAAAATGATAAAAGCTTCCTTAGAAATTTATTACGTGTTTATTAGATGCTGCTTCGTTGAAATCAAGACAAAATATAAAACCATTTTTGATAAATTATCAAAATAGTTTAGTTTCCTATTTTTCAGGGTGTCCAAATAATTGTTGGCCACGCCATACCTCATTGTATGTGTATACCAATATAAGCATGCATGGACAAGTGTGGTCAGATTTCAGAAAACTAATTAGAAAGTTTATACATGCATGAACATCAATACATTGCTTGGATATAATCTATATAACAAGAAAGTACTCATCTCTAGAAGCATTATTATAATGATATTATATTCATCTTTCTGAACTTTATTATCAGTTTCCATTTTCTCCCACATTTCTTGACTGCTTTAATTGGCAGAATAAAGATAGAAAAAATGATATTATATTAGTTTTAAGGTCAAACATAACAACTGAAACAGTTTGATACATGAATATCAAATTTAGGATATATACAGCTAGATCATTAAATCTAGTTCATTATTTAAACCTACATAAGCATGCACCACAAAATAGAACATTGCATTTTTGTATCACCTCACAAGTCATTTGTGAACGTATATGTGTTGAATTGTGTAGAATTGTTTAGAATGTGAATTGTATTAATTGTAGCTCCGCCCTTTTAGCTTTTATTTCGTATGCGAAGGTACACCACACATGATGAGTTCATAAAAAAACAATTTACATTTATAATATTTGTTTTTGTTCATGAATATGAAGATTCAAGTGTGACTTTCATTTTCTGTCATTGAAGTGTAATTCGATCTTCATAGATTGTGTCACGGTGACCCATTATCCAAAGTTCTCCCCCTCCCCCAGATCAAAAGGAGTATATGCATATAGAACCATTATTAGTTTACTATGTTATAACAAAATAATTTTCTCTGAGCTTCGAGCTTCCTAATAAATACAAATGAATACTTCGAATCCTCCTCATGTATATATATGTTGTAGTTGCTCAGGCAAACCTCAAACAAGTTTTAATGTTACCAGGAGTAATTGTTAGTAATGTAATATGCATGCCATAGAATATGAATATATATGTTTTTGAACTTATCTTTTAAGGTATAAGATTATTGTATATACTTATGATTCTTACAATTAGATGCTTGAGGCTTATTCGCACTTATTTCGCACTTAATAAATTCATCAACTGACTTAGTAAATACAGTACATGAACTGCCATGTGATATTTGTGGATATTACCTGGCACTGCTACATAGCAATGAGATAATAAAACAGTTGATAACTTTGATATCGGGACAATCACAGATCGTTCCCCTTGTGATTTCATTAAAATGCCATTTCATGAAGGAAATAAGTACTCTTCCCTCAATAGCATTTATAAATCCCTTGGGGAGTGGAACATTCCATGCTTTTCCCTCCACTACCAATAAACAACTGTATAATGTCGTATTATTACTATTTTTTGTATCTTTTTCCTATTACCAGGATATGCAGAGAACGTGGTGTCGCTGGAACAAGTACCAGCCTCTTTGGAAGATCCGGAACTACTTCGGAGAACAGATCGCATTCTACTTTGCCTGGGCTGGAGCCTTTGCAACATACCTGTGGATACCCATGTTCCTAGGACTGGCCATATGGGGCTATGGACTCTTCCTCAGGTACAGTATGCTCCCAAGGGAGTTGACAAATTGTGCTAGTATATCATTGTATTCTTGTATGCTTCCCGGGGAGTTGAGAAAGTGTGCAATATCATTGTGTGGGTTTGAAATGAACCTGATGACCATGGGTAATAATGATTATGCCACTGGAATCACATTTTTCCCTCTCTTTTTACAGTCCTATACTATTTCTGGTCAGTTCTTGTCAAGTGAAGGATCAAGTTTAGATAACGTGTAAGACGTTATATCAAACATAAAATAATATGCTTTTTGGTTTGTCGAGCCCAAATTCTTGTTTGTGTTTTACCACAGTTTACATCCTAGTTTGGTGAACATCCTCATAACTGTACACTTAAGACTTCATCATCAGCAGCATAATCATCATCACCGTCACATCATTGACATTGTTCTTATTGTCATCTCGTCATCATGGTCACCATCATTACCATGACCGTCATCACCACTCTCATTATCATCATCTTCATTACATCATCATCATTACATCATCATCATCATCACCAACATCATGTTCAACATTATCATCAACATGTTTACCACTATCGTCATTGTGAACATCATCATTATAATGTATACTAGTCATCACCATTTTCATTACCATCCTAATTTTTGTTCTGTTTTTTTGTTGTCCATTTTTGTCATTTCAGTATCGAGAACTACAAAGACAAATTGGAGGCAGATGATGCGAAGAAAGCCCAGTGGGAGCTGCTGGACATGAACACCAACAGGACGCCCCTGGAGGAGATGCTGTATGATAACCTGACGCAGCAGATCCAGGAGGAGTCATTAATCACGCAGTAAGTCACCGGTTTCTGTCATAGAAATTTGACTCTAACACTGCCGTTGTAAACCTAGAAGCTCAACTGTTCCGCGCGCAGGTACCGTACCCCATATGTTTTGTACATAAAACAACGGCGGACTAACGGTCTGATTTATGAGCAGTATTGAACGGAGGAAGTTGGTAACAAAACTGCATTGTGGGGAGGTAATATGACGAGACAATGGGAATGTGCGTAAGGCGCACACATTACCAAGCGCACTCACACTGTACATTTTCTATGGCAAAGATGACATAAGCGCGTATACTTGTATACTTGTGCGCGATGAATTTGTAAACAATTTCTGTCATTGGCTGGCATGGTGATCTGTGTATGAAGGGCGACTCTTGTCCAAATCAACAGCAATCATAAACAGTATTTAACACAAAATATATAGCTTAAAAGTGGTCTTATTGATGGAATAGAAAAGGGTAACACAATTTGATTACGCTAGATATAGAGCTGGTGAATGTTTCATCGCTCAATGTGATGTATTTTATTATAGTATTTCCAGATGAATTTTGAACACACAGCCTGTCATAACTTTTGATGACGTTTTGTGACGTTGCTAAACCGCTTCTAATCACATACATACCTAACCATATTGGCGGCTGAGTTGACCCCCCTGGGTTTATGTTCGCTTGGCCTCTGGTGTTAGTTGGTATATACAGCGTGTCCCAGAAAGAATGCAACACCTACGATCATTAATTTCATAAACAACCAAATGTCATTATTTTTGTTTGATTGGGTAAAACAAAATGATAACATAAGCATTTGTAAGCAATGTTATTTACTAAATTTGCTACTTTATTGTTTCCAGCGATCCTCAGAGCACAGAGACATAAGCTATGCATAAAAACAGCATGACTGCTTTGCCTTTGATAAGGTAGACAATTTAATTGTATGGGAAGCGGTGGGGCCAGAATGTCTCAGTGTTTTGGAGATCGCTGGAGACGAAAAAGTAGCAATATAATTATTTTCTAAAATGAAATCATCGGAAGCACTAAATTGTTGAAGATAATGACTTCTTTGTTTATTTCGTGAAATGTTTTCTACAATCGAATCATCAGGAAATATATCACTAACCTGTTAATATATAGCACTCTAATTCTGTGATTTGATTTTCTTTTCAGGATTACTGACGCGGGACTGACGGTCTTCAAGAATTCTTTCGACTCAGATGTCACGCCATACTTCGCCTTAGTCATTTGTTTATGGGGTAAGTATATACGGAAGTTTGAATAATTTGAAGATGGGGCGATCATCGCAGGTTCTCCCTGTATGAAGAAAGCTTGATATTGGCATTTAGGACTAGGCTAGTTGGTGCGCGCTACATAACACTGCATCAATATACGTAAGTTCAGTGTGGACGTGGTGTGACCAGATTTGTAGAGTGTGCACTGTCCAATCATGAGATCCAGAGTTTTGATTGAATCCTCAGTAAGCCCATGCAATGCATTTGTCCTTCAGCAAAGCAATTAATCCACAATTCCTTCTCTTCACCCAGGTGTATAAATGGGTACCATGGTCATGGTGTTAATTAGCCTGAGCACCATTATCAGTGACTGCTCGGCTAGCATGCTCCCTGGGGAGTTGAGAAAGCATACAATATCTTAGTGTGGGTTTGAAATGTACCTGATGACCATGGGTAATAATAATCAATGTGTGCCTAATATAGATAGATTGTGTTTTATAAATGCGTGATTTAATTATTAATATGTAAGCAGGATGTTCACAATATTTTTTTCTGAAAACATTTTTTGTGAACTTGTTGATGAAATGGAATGCTAAAGATGTTACCTTTCTATAATCAGAATGAGAGTCGAATAAAGCGTACTCAATCCTAGCAGGATCTTCGTCAGGGCAAGAGATTCGACTCTCATTTACCTCACTGACAATTTTAGTAGACAAGCAGTTTTTAGCAGTATTTTCCGTATTTATAATCAGAATATTAGTTTTAAACCCTTTAAAACATTTTTTTTCTGGACTTTCTCTCGACAGGAACAATATTCCAGGAGATCTGGAAGAGGAAGCGTGTGCGTCTGGCATACGAGTGGGATGTCGATGACTACGACCTGTCAGAACCAGATCGTCCAGAGTTCTATGGAACAAAAGAGAGACCGGTAAGATATTTTATCTCCTGGCGCAGACAAAGCCGATACCGCCCGATCCGACTGTTTTTAGTCAGGCTAGAGTCAGTTTTCGCTCAGACGGAGACGATCCAACATGTTGAATCGGCCTCGAATGACCTCCAAATGGCACTTGACTGGAAAAATCGGAGTCCTGGGGCAGCACATACTGAGATAATCAGGCTTAAGACTTGATGATATATGGCTGGAGTCTTTAGATTTAATTTGTTTGTTTGATTTAGTTATTCATAATTTTGAATATAAATTTCAGTTTTTTTATTACTTATTCTTTTTAACATTATTTTTAGATTCTTTTTTATTTGCCATGAATTGTCCATGTCAGCTCCAAGATTTATTTCATGCAGTGGTTTGTGGAGATTAGACAGGAGTGCTGTATACCTTCAATGATTAATTTGTCAGACTTCATCACGTTATCCTTCTAATAAGGGAGGCAACTGTAATGACATTATTTTGTTAGATGGACAGGTTTGTGACAATTGGTACTGTATGTTCATCTCAACTTTCTAACGTACAGTGAATAAGTTGAAGCAGAATTAATGGCATGCAAATTATATGGCAGAAAGAAGAATCTGGTAGTAATCGATATTCTGATCACTCAGTCACCCAGCTTCCAGTGGTAGCTGGGCTAGTATGCTCCCCAGGGGGTTGAGACAGTGCGCAAGATAATTGTGCGGGTTTGACCTGTACCTGATGACCAAAGGGTAACAACATGCGCTTAGAAACATCCGTATTAAGCGCCTAATAAATGCTGATAATTATTATTATTATTATTATTAATCCATATGATTTATTTCTTTTGTTTCCTCTGCAGGATCCCGTGTCTGATCTGCCAGACTGGTACTATCCGTTCTACAAGCACTTCTTGAAGTTCATGGCATCTTTTGGCATCCTCATCTTCATGGTAAGGTCAACACCAATGTTTGAAAATGACGGCATTCGCTTCAGGGTGGCCTAAAAAACAATGGAACAGGGCACTTCCCAGAATTAAGTAACACAATGATTATGTCCATCAGGTAGGGTGTCTTTTCCGCGGGAAAAAAAA
>JAUELG010413036.1:0-13120 GCA_031471515.1 Dendraster excentricus | reverse complement strand
AAAATATGAAAATATGTGTACAAAGTCAGTTGAAGGTTGTTCTAGTATGGCATCACAGATTTTGGCAAATTGCCATTAAGAGAGGGCGACAAACAAAACTTACCAAAACCACAACTTTTTAATTGATAATCCAAATTTGCTCAAACGTTCACTATTGGGGTTCTAAAATTGTTCTCTTTTCTTCCAATCCACATTAATACTCGGGGAAACTTCCCCTTTAATATGCCGATACGTAACGATCCAAGATTAGATGTGGAAAAGTATAACGCATACCAACAGCAACATCAACCACATACAAACATAAAATCAGAAACACACATACAAAAATCACACACGCGGATAAACACACATGCAAAAATCATCACACAAAAAAACTCACACACCCTAACAAGCACTAACATACAGTATAACCACCACAGCGCGATATCCTAGTTTCGAGGTAAATGTCTACGGAAGTGAAGGGCACGACTAATATTATTTTGTTCATGAGTCTACATCACTTTGTGTCGGTAATCAAAGGTATAGTGGTTTGCTCAGATATTGACATGATAAGAATTGGAGTTATGAGTGCCCATAGACGACCAAATTAATGTCTTCTTCGCTCATGCGATAATTTTTTGGTCGCTATAAACAGGTTATATACCTGCGTCGGGACCCAAATGGGGTAGTCGCTGGTCGCGTTAGGCAGGTGGTCGCATTAGGCAGGTCGCTTAACACATGATTTTTCACGGGGGGACCAGAGAGCGTTCGTTATGAGCAGGTGGTCGCCATTGACAGGTGCACTTAAATCATTGCTTTAGGGGCGGGGTGTAAGATCGTATAACTATATTTTGGAAATTCCATTTTCCAATTTTGACTTATTCATTGTACTACATGTGATTTATTACATGCCCAAAATTACTCGAACGAAACAGACAGGAAGTTATTGTATAAATATGTTTTTTCGGACATAAATTACCTCGAAATCATTGAGATATTATACAAATTTAATTTATTATAAAAACAAATATTCAGAAAATGTATACAAACAAACCTTATTTAATATGTACTATTCGTAAATATTCCTGATAGGCAAACGGAAAACAATATAGTGCGTAAGTTTATTTAATGGACGCGTTGCACATAACAATATTAGATTCAGGTTCCTCCACGAGAACAGAGCACTAGAAAGGCTCACCTAGATACAGATGACTACCCAAAAGATATATAAAGAAAGACTTACATAAATAAAGAAAATAACACTCCTGTGGAACCAGAAAACATTTTTTCAAGACACACATTCGTCATCCAGAAATTAAGAACACGCCCACGTTTTACTTCGATGGTCCTTGAAGACATGAAACAAATAAATCAATTAATAACCAGCATAATGAAGAGGAAACTGATACATTTCAAAAAGTCTCATACTTCTCATGACACTCTTTTCACATCTATGCCGATATCAATAAATCATACGTTCGTGCCCTAATCATAATTGCTGTAATTTACCAAGATAAGTCATAGGATTGTGACTGCACCGCATTTCTCATGGAAGACTCAACATTGATCTGCGATCGTTGCCTGGCTCACTTCTCGAACCTGTTCATGTTGTCTGGCTTTCGGGTTTATTTGTACGTCATATAATTTTAACAAATGCAGAAGAATGAAGGAATTTATTATCAGCGTTGTAATGGTTATAATGGCATTGTTCCTTGTAATTCAGCCATGTATATCATTGTCTTTTCAGTGTCATAGCCAATATGAGCACGAAGCGAATGGGACAATTATCAGCGTTAAGTGTATTGCTGATCGGTTTTTGAAAGCACATGAATATATTACATTGTATCGATCTGACAATGAAGCTATTGGAAAATGCACTTCGACGTATTGCTTACAAGGTGAATGTTACTGGTGGTGTCAGCCTAAGGAAGAACTTAAACATCATTATCAAATCAAAGCGATGTTTTTCCCTTGAAATTAGAGATTATCTGCTTGACTCTGGTTACGGGGAATACTATTTTTCCGTAAATTCATTTGATGAAAGATTTTTGTTTAACCTAACTAATCTGTTTACACAAAGGCCGACAACGTTAGAAACGTGGGCTAGTGATCGCGAATATCTTGATTCCACATCTGAACCCGTGGTTAGAGTTTCAAGCAGCTATTTGAATTCTGGATATACAGAAGTAGAACCAGACGAAATGCGATCTACTGATTTAATGTATTCGGACGAAGCGTCCAAATGCTCACAAGAAACATGCATGATATCTCCATCGACCGCCAGTGAAGGGAAACACGCCACTAGTTTTCCTATGGGAGTATCAAAAGTCATCGTCATTTCATTATCTGCAGCACTAATTTTCAGCATCGGAAATGGACTCTGTCTTTTAGCGCAAAAACACAAACGAATCACAAGACTAAACCGAGACCTACAACATGTTTCAGTTGTAATGTCACGATCTAACACTATAGAGGAGTTGAATATGGCATCCCCGGCATCGCAACCCCGACTTATATCTCTTGCAAGCATCAATTCACTTCCTGGCAAAGGCAATCATTCGATACAACACCAGGCACCAGAGTTGCCTCCAAGGACCCACTCAAGTGACATTAACAAGGTACTATTGCCCATGAGTGAGTGTACGCCATACGAAGAGAGTGGAATGAACCTTCACACAGTGGCCACTACACTTGGAAACCGGTTACAACATAGTCAAGACTGATGTCGTACTGATCTCAAAGATGGTTTCCCCACCGACGTCACGATCCTTCCACCTTCAGAGTCTCGAGAGAATAGCGAAGCAAGATCAGCAGGCAATGGTTACGGTAATCGATGTTGCCGTCCGGGTGACATTGCCCCTCCAGAAGTTGATTACAACAGTCGGACTGGCTTCAGACATCCGACATTGTTGCCATCAGCGTCTCATGATGCGGATGAGCAAGGGAGGGTGGTCATCGCAACGAGAGTGCCACCAACACCCTTGGCCAGAGATCCGGGCCAGCTTTACCTGGATGAGTTATTTGATTTTTCTGATTACGAGTTGCTGAATCCTCGCAGTGCTCAGGAATAACCTAATATCGTTGTACCTTTAGCAAATTAAGTTCTCTGACATGGCTGACGCATTACCGTTGATTAATGATTGGAATGTCGGTTTGTTGTCACGGGATCATGTGGGAAAGATACAGGCCAAGTTAATTTAGATTAGGACAAGGAGTCCTTACATGTATGTCTTGTATATAGGGGATAATGATATCAAAGCAAATGTAACACAGTGCTGATAAAATTGTGCATGGTAAATCTTACTATAATTATAAACATGAGATTTGCTAGATTTTTTTTTAATGATCAACAATAATGTTTACATGGCAAAATATTTAAAAGTCAAACGTTTACATTACGAGATGTATGTACATCTATTACACACCCCTTAAATTAACCCTCAGTGGCCCGGGGCGTGGGGGAGGGGGTGGGGGTGGTTGTGTTGCTAAATTGGGCCATGAACATTTTTCGTGATAATTGTTTTAACACGAAAACATCTCGCGCTAAAATATCCTGAATAGTTTTTGGGGTATTGCGCATATTTTTATTCCATGTTAGAAACGAACAAACAACACACTTTTTTTAATACAATACACAATCTAACAGAATCAAGGAGTACATAAGGACATTTCAGTACACGCTGCTAGTTGTTCATAAGTATTATTTGTTAAATGCTGTGCAGTTATAGCCGATAGTTTGGGGTTATATAAATGAGTAAACACTGTTGCAAAATTGACAATACATCTAGGGGATTGCGTAATTGAATAATAAACTTAGTTTAAACTAACATAAAAAGATGGAATTCATAGACTGTTTTAAGTGATGTGATGACAAGTCACTGTAACGTTATGATATCAATCTTCTTGAGTCACACATATACAAGGTGTCTCAAAAAAAGTAAACCCAAATTTAATGGCTTATCATCCAAAAATTGTGAAATATTTTGAAAATGTTTAATGTTGTAAGGGTAGTCCATGAAGTCCTCTGTCCAGTGATACCAAATACATTATATAACTGTCATGCATGACTGAGCACACTTCACCTTTATGACAAGTGGTACAATAATCACTATGGCAAGTTACTACCTGGTGTGGCAATTGGGGTGTGGGGCTATTGAACTTAATTTGATGTCACATAATCAATATTGTGTGGCAAAGAAATGCACCAACTAATAAGGGTATATACCATTTCAACCAATCACAAAATAGCTAACCAAAATGGACTGACCTTATTTAAAAAGAACCAACGAGTGATGGGTGTGGAGAATGTGATCGGGTGGTGATAATGATGGGGAAAGGTGACCATTCACATTAGAGGAGACATGTGTCGAATCCACACGTATAAAGAAAGCTAAATACACAGACAGCATAAAGGATACCAGAAGGAAACAAAATGATAGAAGTAGCAGCTAAACATGAATGAAATGTAACAGATGTTGAAGATAAGAATGGGTGAGTGAACTTCAAGACCCCACCATCCACAATTCATAAGCTGAGAGAACGCATAACAAAAGAGGTGAAAAACCTACGACAAAATGCAGGAATGATGAGGCGGCTGTAAGGGACATGAGAAGGTCCGGTGAGCTGTGCATTGCGAGGAACGGCGGACATGTCGAGGGTACACACCACTAAGTTTTCCGCAGGGTAAAATTGAAAATAAATCGCCCTTTCCTCATTTCGTTAAATCTAAACTTTCCTATCTAACTTGCCACAGTGATGATTTTACCACCTGTCATAAAGGTAAAGTGTGCTCAGTCATGCATGACAGTTACATAATGTATTTGGTACCATTGGACAGAGGGCTTCATGGACTACCCTTACAACAATGAACATTTTAAAAATATTTCATAATTTTCTGGTGATTAGCCATTAAAGTTGGGTTTACTTTTTTTGGAGACACCCTGTACATTGCAAATAGTATACATAAACCAACAACCCGTTAACATCGCGCGCTAATTCGATCGATAACTTCTGATAACTTCTAAATTGTTCAAATATAATTCCACAACTGAGGCATTTCACCTGTTATCGATATCGCGGTTTTGAGGGGTGAGACATTTCGCTTACCATGACTTAAAATTGAGATCGCGTGACTATGTTTAGCCATTAATCAGTCACTAGTTGAATTTGTCTAAGTCAATTAACATACGTTGTTGGCGAATTATATTAAGTACATATTCAACACCACCTAACAAAATGAGCGATGAAACTGAACCTCTCAAAAATAATAAAACAACGTTAAAGTGGAAACCAATCATGGACTGTCCCAGGCTCCACACGGTAATTTATTGTGTGTTTTTTTTTAAGTGGCCATTTATTGAATAAAGAGGAAACTCAATAAATAGAACCAAACTTTTGATTTTTGTTTTTAAATATTGCCATGAACTCTTTCCTTACTACGAATTAATACAAAACGAAACGTTAGAACGAGACGCTTAATTAGTTATTTATATGGGAATAGTGCACACCTTACCACCGTTTATTCCTAACGATAGTTTTTATTCGCATGATGCAGCTCACAAAGTAGATCTTGCTTTATATTTGTTTCCCGTTAGGGAGAACAATATATCACATGCAATCTTATGCATGTTATATAGCATAAGGATCAAGCAAAGCAACAAGGATGGAATACTATGTGAGTGTTGCAATGGCGGTTTTCTTGCTGTTTCTTGTATTTCAGCCTTGTCTTCCGTTGTCTTTTGAGTGTGAGAGACGAAATGAACCAGACACGAATTTAACAATTATCAGTGTTCACTGTACTTTCGAACGATTCAGTAACGAAAATGATGAGATCATTTTATATCGATCTGAGGATGAGGTAGTTGGGCATTGTAACCCCCAACTTCTGCGCGATAATATATTGCGCCTTTGACTGTCAGACTAATACGGAATTTAAAGATCATTTTCATATTCGCATGTGTGGATTAACATGTGTTTTCTTCAGTATCAGCAATCCTCCAATTGACACTGATTATGGTGAATACTACATTTCTGATAACTATTCTAATAAATGTCTTGTTTTAAACCTAAGTAAGACTTCAATGGATAGTCCTACAAGTGCAACAGAAACGACGACTATAAGACATGTGTGTTTGGATTCTTCGCCTGAACCTATGGTCAACATTTCTAGCAGTTACCTTGATTCTAGAACTACAGACGGCATGCGACTTACTAAATCTGTGCACCAAGAAGAAAATTCCGCATATCCAATAGGAATTTGCACAAATGAGTCATCGATCGACAGTGAATCAAGACACACAGGGATGACAAGTAAGAATGTGTTGATGATCACCGACGTGGTTCTCATAGCCAGATTCTGGACATTATGTTTGGCTCTCATATGCAGCATCGGAGCGGCAATGTGTATCCAATTGAGAAAACACATTCGAGGAGAAATATCAAACTGTAGCAAGCATAATATTTCAGGTATATAGACAGATTCGCCTAAAGAAGAAGTGTTATATGGTCGCCATGACATAAACAAAAACCTTCACAAACATTTCTCACAAGCATAAATACTATTTCCATCATTGGAAGTCCTTCTAGAGGTTAGGATGGACAACACAGTTATATCGTCTGTGCTTCAAAGCGCCATGTCAGTTTGGGTACTTAGCTGTCTCACTAATTGTACTGTAAAATGTTCTTTTATGAATAGCCACAACTTGCAAATAATGAGATTTGGTCTTGCCATCTTCAACGACAGATGACTCAGCGATGCGCGACATTAAAAATTTGGACAAGATGTCAGATTTAAGCTGAATAACTGTGTTTTCATTGGTATCTGATTGAAAATATGATAATTTATCATTTGTTAATTAATTAATGACCTTTGAACTTCGATTAACTTGTTAATACACCCTGTTTTACACATCCCTTCTGGCTTTGTATGTCGTATCGCACATGTACGTCTGGTTTGCTACACGAACAAGTACACTACAGTTTTAAGATGTTTTTTTTTTATAACAATACGTTAGCACATCGTTGACACTAATATTAATCTCTGCACTTCATTACATTTAAATATAGACTTGTAAATGTTTGGAAGTACGATTTGTTAGATGTTATGCATGTCAGTTCTTGCTGATATTTGGGTTTTACCGCTACATGTAAGATACATTGGACATCACTGTTGCATTGTATTCCATGGCAATGACGACAGAGGGTCACATACGTATATAATAAACAACGCTAAATGCAAACATAAACATACGGAATTAACGGGCTTTTTAAAAGTTTTGTGCTGCAAACCAACCACTCGTAAACATCAAACGCTTACCAGATAACTTTGATTCAAATATAATTCTATAACTGAGGCATTTCACCTGCAATCAATATCGTGATTCTGAGTGGTTAAATATTTCGCTACACTGACTTGAATTAAAAACGCGTGACTGTGTTTAGCCAATCAGTGACTCGTTGATTTTGACTAAGCCAACTAACATACGTTGTTAGCAAATTACATTAAGTACATAACTCAACAACACTTAATGTAATGAGCAATGAAACCGAACCTCTCAAAAGAAAACAAATATTAAACAAAGTTTAAGTGTAAACCAATCATCGACTGTCCCAGGCTCCACATGGTAATTTATGATGTTCATCTAAAGTGGCCATCCATTAACAAAAAATATAAAATCCATAAATTAAACGATACTTTTGATTTCGTTTTTGTTAATACGAACCCTGCGCTAACTACGAATTCAAACGAAACACATCGCCCGTGGGCTATGGAGACGCAACATTTAGTAATACATCTGCAAATATTGCATACACAATACCAGAGATGTTTTGCATTTTTAACGGTAGTCTTTATTCGGGAGAGGCAGCTTACAAAGAAGATCTTACTTTATATGTGTTCCCCGTGAATCACAATCCATCTTATACATGTTATATAGCATGAGGATTAAACAAATCAATCAAAAGGGATGGAATGCCCTGTGAGCGTTTCATTGGTGGTTTTGTTGCTGTTTCTTGTAATTCAGCCTTGTCGTCCGTTGTCTTTTGAGTGTGAGAGACAAACTAAACTAGACACAAATGATACAATTATCAGTGTTCGATGTAATGTGGAACGATTTGTTAGAGAAAATGATGAGATCATTTTATATCGATCTGGGATGAGGTAGTTGGACATTGTAACCCCCAACTCTGCACGGCAATATATTGCGCCTTTGACTGTCAGACTAATACGGAATTTAAAGATCATTTTCATGTTCGCTCATGTGGATTAACAAGTTTTTCCTTCAGTATCAGCAATCCTTCAATTGACACTGATTATGGTGAATACTACATTTCTGATAATTATTCTGATAAATCTCTTGTTTTAAACCTAACTAAGGATTCAATGGATAGTCCAATAACTGCGACAAAAGTGCCGACTAGTACAAATGTATATGCTGATGCCTCAACTACCATGATTACAGTTTCTAGCAGTTTCCTAAATTCTGCAGAGCTAAAAAAAGACGAAGTGCGATCTACTATGTTTATGCCATCGGATGGTAGGACTAAATGCCTACAGGAAGCATGCGCGCTTCATTCATCTACCGATAATAACCGTGAACATCACAACAATGAAACAAGTTTAAACCAGATAGCGTTATTATCCCAGCATTATCTATGGCGCTCATTTGCACCTTCAGGACAGGACTCTTTCTTCTGGCACGAAAACGCACCCGAATTAAAAGACTTAATCGAGACCTACAAAACGTTTCAGTCGTACTGTCACGGTCAAATAGTATAGAGGCGCTAAATATGACACCTCTGGCCTCACAGCCTCAACTAACACATCTTGCAAGTACCAATCCCCTCTCAGGTATTGGTAACCCTTTTTCCAATCGCCAGGCACCTGAACTGCCTCCGAGGATCCGCTCTAGTGACATTAACATGGTGCGGTCACCGATGGATGAGTGCACACCGTATGAGGAGAGTGGTTTTAACGCAGTTTCAAATTCCCATGTGGATCATGGCGAAGGGACTTGAGTTGTATTATCACTAGTTTTGTATCTTACAAAGAAGTCACCAGTTTGGTGGCAAGCGGCCATAATTTACCAACTCAAGCCATCGAGGATCTGTCTGTAGACTGTAATACAGCCGACGATGAAACGCTAAGCTACTTGTACGCTAAACCAGATAGGAGAAGAAAGGCCAATTATCGGAAACCTAATAGTAATTTGTCGTGCAGTGTTTCTACAGAGTTTGAAGAATCTGACTACGACGTTCTTAGACAAACCTTTGGTCAAGAAAACAATGTGCTCTGGTCAATAGTTGGTCAGCAATATCATTTAAACATTTGTATAATAGCATTATTTCAGTTCTGATATTGCCAATTGAGCGGCAACTTCGTATCGCCAAAACGTGTTTTCACATTATGCGTCGATAATAACGACATTAAATCAAACATTTCAATAAACATGATAAAGGAAATGCTTGGAAATCTGGCTCGTTTGTTGACCGGCTGTTAACACTTTTGTCCTACGATGGCAGACGGGGATCAAGCAGCAGCTCTCATCGCAGAAGGATACGACACGACTACAAGATCACCAGGGCTTCCACACATCCGTGCTCCTTCTGATCTCAAGGATGACAACGGCAACGAAGACTCGTGTCGTATCTCATCAGACCCTGGGGAAAATAGCGGAACGATGCCAGAAGGTGATGACTGCAGTCACCTACGTTGCTATTCGGGTGACATCCCAGCTCCAAGAAGTGACCTCAGTAGTGGTTCTGACCTCGGGCATACTACAATAATTGCAATGTATTCACCGGGGACTCATGATCGAATTGAGCGAGGGAGTTTCGACCTGGCTGCTAGTGGGAGAGGGCCGCCAGAAGAACCAGTGGCAGAGATTCGGGCCAGCATTACCTAGAAGAGTTCTTTCATTCGTCTGACTATGCGCTTCTAAACCCACGCGTGAATCATGAATAACCTAATAACTTTACATGTTAAGGTTAAAGTCCTTCCCGTACCACTGTTGATACATAAAGCGGCACCGATTCATTAGGTCACACGTCAACCAAATGTAATGAAAGTAACAGAATGGGACCAGTTAACTTGTAACTCGTGTGATTACCTGTCCCTTCTCCATTCTATAGATGCCGAGAGTCTGGCAATAAGGAAAAAATGTACAATTTGTAAGGTCTTTACTATGACCGAGTCTGGGTTCAAACCCCGGACCTCCCGTGCACGAGGCGGACACTCGAACCGCTAAATCACCATGATCGGTGTAAACTGGGCATGTAGTCATCTTGAAAACTGATATGTCAGGGCTCAGCAGTATGCAGGTGTGGAGGGAACGGCATCACCAATGGCACGGGGGCGTTTAGGAACGATGCTGGACGGCCGGTATCGTAGATTGTTTTTGAAATGTGGGTTTCGGGTATGCTGAATGCGAATACGAATACAAATACAGAGCTATTATTTAAAGCCATAATGTATTGGATATTGAAACAACACGGATACTGTGTGATTTGATTGTCTCATGTGTTTATTTTACGTGCTTGCTTCCTATTATTTTCATACTTGTTTTGGCAGTATTGTAGTCATGTAGTCATCTTGAAAACAGACATGTCAGGGCTCAGCAGTATGCAGGTGTGGAGGAAACGGCGTCACCAATGGCACGGGGGCGTTTAGGAACGATGCTGGACGGCCGGTATCGTAGATTGTTGTTGAAATGTGGGTTTTCGGGTATGCTGAATGCGAATACGAATACAAATACAGAGCTATTATTTAAAGCCATAATGTATTGGATATTGAAACAACACGGATACTGTGTGATTTGATTGGCTCTTGTGTTTATGTTACGTGCTTGCTTCATATTATTTTCTTACTTGTTTTGTCAATTTTGTACCCATGGTAAAATAATGAAGTTTACGTAGTTACCTTTACGTCACATACTATGTTGATCATTTGAGTAAAATGTAATTGTTAATCGTAAATAACCTAGGTGAATGTATTATACAAGTATAACAATGTTAGATGAATACGCACTATTTGATACAAGCCATGGCCGCTCTCACGGGTTATTCCATAAACGCTATTTTATCTAAATTATATATATAGATGATATGTTTTTTTTTTTTTATATAAGTGAATAACTGAACATGATATTAAAACAAATGCATATTGGTCAGCATAGTTGTGCTCTAGGAATGTTTAAATGAATTTAAACGATGTTCTTAAAGGGTGATTCAATTTAGAAATAGAAACGGTTTGGTTAATCTATAATAATGAATACATCACATATCTATGGACTGTTTCGTGTTCATTTTTGTCATATTTGTTATATTTGATGTCAATTATTGTTTTTCTTCCTTTTTTGGTTCGTTTT
Organism: Dendraster excentricus; assembly: GCA_031471515.1. Taxonomy (NCBI): domain Eukaryota; kingdom Metazoa; phylum Echinodermata; class Echinoidea; order Clypeasteroida; family Dendrasteridae; genus Dendraster; species Dendraster excentricus. The sequence continues at coordinate 1,778 of JAUELG010413036.1, read as the reverse complement.
TTCGTTGAAGCCTTCGTTTTATGGTGAGTGGGCATTGTATAACATTTACAATACTATTGTAAATAGCTTAAAACTGGTGGTCATTGGCCATACCAATATATTTTGTTAATCTAGCTGACTGATGAAATGGTATTGTGATGTCAGATAAGTCAAGACAATAATTCCTGGCAGGTTTTTTCAGGGGTGAAGCTGAGCAGGTAAAAACATTAAATTGAACAAAATAATATTGAAAATATTAACAAAATGTAACATCAAATAGTCAATAGATATGTGATAGTAATCATTATCATAGATCAATCAAAGCGTCCTTTTAAGTTTTTAATTTAGTCACCCTTTAATACAGGGAACCAAATGTAGTAGGATTCTGAGTTGAAAATAAAATAATTTATTTTGTGAAAACGCGTTATACCATCAACATTTTGACAAATTAACATCAGATTTTGAATTAAATGACATCGTTATAATTATAAAGATCAATTTGATATTATGAAATTGGACATAACAATAATTGTGTTTGTTTGTATGTGTGTATATCACGTACCACGTATCACGTATCCACGTAATATAAGAATAATTGAATAAACATGATAATTATACAACAATTTAAAGAAGGTTCTGAAGTATAAGAATGTATTAAGTGTACAGCATGGATGCACGTATAACGCTTTATTCGATGTGTATGAAAAATATCAGTACCAAGTTTTAATTGAATGAATATGTAAGAAAAAACACTGTACCCACCAACATTATCATGATTATAAACTGTAAGAATGCATTACATTGTACAGCATGGATGCACTTGTAACGGTATATTAGACCAAAGCGCAATCAAAGGTCATGACAAATTTCTGAACTTGTACATGAAGATGACGACATGAATTTAATGCTTACATGACGAAGAAGGTTCTAAGAATTGGGATTATATACATTGTATAGAATATACAAATATACATTTGTACAGTATGTACGTGCAGTAACATTACAATGACGATTTTAATTATAATACAAATCATAATGGGGGTGTTCTAAGATAGTAATGACAAATATGTCCATAAAAAACATGCTTATTTTATTGATAATGCACATTATGCTGGCATATTAAATATGAAATCTATAAGTTTAAACTTTTTGGATCTAGTGTGTGCTTTTTCTGCCTGGTTAGTGATTGCATGAATGCATATATGCATTTTCCATTATTATTTTCAAAATCATCATCAGTGATGTTACAACGCGGGAGGAGAGGGAGAAAGAGAGAGGGAGAGAGATGGGGGGTGGCAATGACCCATTAAATGAGTTAAAATAAACAATTACACGCATTAGAGGACAATCTTTGCGGTAATAAAAAAAAAGTGCCCCTTACCGACCATAATGTATGCCCAATATAAACTCTCCGATCACAAAGAACCGGAAAAACATATAATTTCAATTAAATATGACAATCCTCTAAAAACATAGCTTTGTAAAAATGGCTCGTTCATCATTCATGCTTGGAGTGGAATATTGGTTGACATAACACGTATCGGGATAACGTTAAAGTTTTCCCACCACCAACCCCTTACACCACTACAAAGGGGCTAGTGAAAGTAGGCAATGGTTATGATAAGATAAGGCGCTAGGTTAGAGCCTTGGAATTCGTCATGTTAATAACTTGTTTGATATGTAGGAGTGAGAAATATATTATGTGAAAAGGCTAAAATTAACAGTGATTGTGTAATTAGCAGTAAGGGGAAAGTAGAGGTATGGAAAATGAAGTGGTGTATGCTTATATACAATTATGG
>JAUELG010412925.1:0-13121 GCA_031471515.1 Dendraster excentricus | reverse complement strand
GTCGTTAAGCGGTCTCGTTGTTTCGGTTTCCCCGGAATTATCGTCAAACAAATGTTCTATTTACGAGATTTTCTCTGCTTGCTACGATATATCGCAGTTGCGATCGATAAGAAATAAGGTGGTATCGTTATCGGAACTGCGCTGACATAATTATTGGAATGTGATATTAAAAAATGATTCCCTAGCAATATAGAAATGAATTCAGGATCACAGACTTGTTCTGTATGTCTTTTTTATGTTAGAGAGCTAAATCTCTGTTCGGTGGTACCATTTAAGGACTGTAACGTGACATTTTGACCTAATTATTGTAATATTCTGCTGTGTACTAAATACAATATACGACAAACGACTCATTTCGTTGGAGCAGGTCACACACATTGGCGTTCACAGCGGGATAGGGTTCACCCCCGATTTGACCGAAAATTGATGTTCTGGGGGTTTTGACCTGCCTGAATGTTGCCGTTTAACCTTATATAATCTTGAAGGCAGTTTCATTAACCATGTGATCAACTGGTAATACTCATTCCGAAAATTAGATATTTTTGCTCAAATTCAAACCAAATTAAAACAGCTCTTCTAACAGAATACTGGCCTTTTCAAAACTATCAGAGGATTTACGAGCCCCTATTACATTCCCTCAAATGCAATTAATCTCCAGGATAACTGTTGACATGTTGGACGTGACAAAGTTAAAGTGATGCAAAACTTACCAAGACGATAAGTTACAGCATTGGACATCTTTTTCTCCGCCTTTACGCTCTTCAGGCGCAGTAAGAAACCCGTCATGATCCCGTCATGGTTGCTTGAAGTGAAGATCAGTTTTACCGATGAACTTTTGGAGATGATGGTATCTGGCGACCCTTTATCATTAAGCAATTCCCAAGTGGAACACGAATCGTTGCTGAGGTTCCCGTGTGCAAAATGATCCATACCATCACCAAAGTAGACGTAATCTTTGCCGGCTTCGAGATGAAGATGTTCGATTGTTATTTCGAAAACGTAGCCAACGGCTGTCTGGAACTCCCAAAGCTTGAAACTGTTGTTCGGGTAATTGTTTGGATAGTTTGGAGACGCGATGGTGTCGTTTTCACCCGGTAGAATTTCTGGTATCGAATCTGATATGTTGATATGTGAAAAAGAGTGAGAAATGTAATGAATGCCTATGACTACGTTTTTAACAAAACAAATACAAACATATAATTATAGATGAATGTGCCCCTTCGTATGTTCCATTTAGATATCTGTTGATTCCATTATGTTGATATGGGAGACAAAATGTGACCTTACACCACAAAACGACAAATAAGTTGGTGAAATAAGTTATGCTAACTCTTACATGAGAATACAGGAGACTTCATTACCTTTAAAATGGTGTATAATCTGCCATATTCAGAAAAAAACAAACCTTCAAAAAATTAGCTCTAAAGAGTCGTAAAATGGCTGAAGCAGTTTAAAAAAATGGATAACTTGTCCACTTTGATAATTGGCGTCTATTCAAGTACTGTATAATCTGATAACTCTATTCCATGAAAAAATATATTCAAACATGATTTCTGACGATCACAATTTCACAGAAGTCAGATTAGATGACCTTCGTTTAGAAAATAAAAAATATCCTAGATTAAATATTTCAAGCCAAATTTAATATTTTGGCTAATAACAGAGAAACTATCTGAGCGAATTAACGGTCGTTGTGCAGTGTAAGGTCATAAATAGTATAGGGGACATTTTAACACTTAAAACAAATGGCGGCAAAACTTACTCATAAATTATACTTATGATCATTGCGCAACAACTGGGCAAATTATCAAGGCAATCAGCAAATTGAGAACACCATAAAGAAATGAGCCCATTCCACACATACAAGCAAACATGAACTAAGCAACGACAATAATTACAAATTGTTCAATTGATAATTTGTTGATGTTTGTTCTCGTTGGTAAAACGTGGTGTCTCAAAGTCAACCATTAAAACATAACACAATTTTTTACAAACATAAACTTTTAACTTAGTTTTATCTATTAATTCAATTTATAAGCAACTCATTTGTCAGAATCTACCAGAGGAGATTTTTAATCTGATTTTCGTTCTATTAATCGATATTTTAATCATCTTACCTGACTTTGGCACTGATGAAATCTCGACATGAATAAACCATATATCGGCCAATTACCGGTCTGGATTATTAGTATCTTTGCAATACGGATATATAACTTGTATATATTAATCTAGCTTAAAATATCATACAATACATACACGGCTAACTTGGTATTGCTGTATAAGTATTAATGTATTTGTATTATTTCCCCGTTTAAACCAATTCCTTCTAGGCCTTCTCGGCACCTCTGACCGATCATCAGCAGGTATACGATTTGATAAGCCGTATATACGTATATACACCATTGCAGTTGTAATATTCGGTTATTGGATTACAATGTGCATTTGTTCATGGACTACAGATAAATATTTCAATCTCGAAACATCTTTTCGATGTCTGAGTAGACAATCATCCATCATTCCGCAGATAAACTAGTATTTTGAATATCGTACAATAATGATGAAATAAACAGAACGTCAGCGAAGTACTTTAGTGGGCGAGTATTGGCCTAGGTACGGTGCAAATAGCCACGCCTGGTTAGACACCGAAGTGACCACCGAAGACACATTGTTTCCTCGAATCTTCGCTAATCTCGTCGAGTCATCCCATTCCAAACCGTCCCCAATATCGACATAGTTGTAGTAAGCAGAGCTGTATTGTTTGAAGTTGAACCGTATCCGCCTGTCTTCTGTGGTATTAAAGGTCCACATGGGGCTGTACGTGTTATCCTTGAAGGCCTTTTCCAAGTCGCTTGAAGTGATGTTTATCGGTGTATTAGGTCCAATCTCATGATGCGCTGTAAAAGAAAATAATATGATACAGAGGAGTAGAAAACAGAATGTTAAATTTCAATGAAATAATAAACTTAATTTCATCGCATACGGTTCGGAAATGGCAGAAATATCCACAAACATAATTACTTGGAATAATTGTGGGGCGCCACAATTAGTCGATAATTTTGAAACAGCCTTGGCTTTGTTTGTTATGCTTCCTCGTTAAAGAATAAATGTTAAAATGCATTTTTTCTCTTTGTTATATCTTATTTATTATAATTATTTCAGCTGGGTAGCTCTATTAGTGATCGGATCCCTGTTTGTCGCAGAGTCCCGACAACGTTATATTCACTCCGCACAAAAATAAGTAATACACTTACTTAAAACAACATATTTTTAACTATAATATGTATGTTTTCGTATACTAAATTACAGATACAATTACCTGCTTCGATATTAGCATAGAATCCAGGAAAAAACATTAATGCATGACTTGCCACGGTAAATTAACCACCGCAGGGTCTGTTTTCCAAAATAGCAAACAAAATGAATATTCAACAATCGTGTTGACAAACATTTATGACATAGCATAATCATTTCATTTCAAATGCGATTTTTTTTTTTAAGTTTCTACCGTAGTCCAAAGATCTGCCAAATCTGATCTCACCCGTGGTCATCCATTTGGGCACATGAAACAGATAAGCACATTGAGGCCCCACAAACAGACAAATATGGTGATGTTCTCATAATCTGGCTCTGCTTTATTTGAAAATGTGTATTGTTTAGTTTGTTTGTGACAATAAGGTTGAATGGTGTCATTACTTGGCCCGCACATCTTGCTTCAAGCAAGGCGCTTACTTGGTGCAATCGAATGGTGCGGCAACCACTGTTTTTTAACATACCTTGCTATTGTTAACTGATCATAATACTTCATGCACGAACGATTACAACATTGCTTTAGAGTCTGTCTATAGAGGACTAAGTTTGCTTCAATTTGAAATATGATAATATCATAATGTACCCTCTGTCGTGCATAAATATTGAATACTTAAACAACTTTCCTGTTCCTTTTTGTTCGGAGTATATATCGCATAGATGCATAAAGAAAAAAGTACAAATAAAATTTTAAACACAAGAATATAAAAACTAACATTATAACTTGTCAAACTAATCAACCCAAGATATCAAAATCAATATCAATTTCTATTTGTTAATATGCGACAATGTGAATGAACAATATAAATTTAGTTTTGGAATAGGCTAATTTGATAATATTTGGAAGAGAATATAATTAACTGCTCCTGAATAAGATATTTCTACCAATTAGTGTTTTACTCTTGGTACAAATGAAGCCCTTGTTATCTATATTTATAGTATTATGCGTAAGTACATATTGAGATTGAATAACTATTGCAGGTTAATGCATTGGTGTTTGATGAATCGGTGAATGATATACTATTTTAGACTAACCCGTCTACCTTTATTCAAGGCTTACCCAAATTAAACGATTTATAACTTCATTTGTATCCCTCTATCTAATCAGTATAAAAGGCTCATTGTGAATAATAACAAAATTTTTACTTCGTCATTCGTATTTTGTATTCCTGTTGGGCATGGTTCTGGTTAGTAACATTTAGTTTGACCAAAAATGTACTCTCTTTACCATAAGCTCTATATCGGTTTATTTCTAGTAATGTTAGTTCAATTATATCACACAATAATGACAACATATGAATGTAATTATGATAATGTGCAAAAATTACATGGTAACCACATATTATAATTTCTAAGTTAAACATTGCTCCTGGACTATGTTTATCACAACAGCAAATAAAGGAGTCGAATAAAAGGAGTCTATTATATTTACCTTGTAAGGTCGGAACCAAAGCAACAGTCACACGAAGAATATACAAGCAGTTAAGCAACGCTGACACACGTATGAATCTTAACAACTTCATGTTGATCAATTTACTTGTTTTCTGATAAATATATGTTTACACCATGGTGCGAAGTAATCTCTAACTTCCCTTCAAAGTACAGACAATTCCAATACAGCTAAGTTTGTGATATTTGAAATAAGCAAAGTCTAGCTATTTGTGAATGGTTAATGCTGATCCTGTCTAGATATTAAAGAAGCAGATCATTATCATCGTTCTTCACCCTGCACGCATATTTCATCTCGAGCGATGAATTGAAAATGATGAAGTCGAAAACATCTGGATTACAACAGGTCGTGCGCAATCGCTCAATTAAACCAAACGTTTAAACAATTTAACAAAATGTGGGCGGTGGCTTTCTACGAAATAGACAATAGTATCACGCCCTCTATGTAAATGTCTGCGAACCACGATACATATTCAACCAATCATTTGCACGGGCGCAACAATGAGGTGCCTGGGGGTATCCGGAAGTAGCCCTCACCCGTCGCATAAACGTGTTGATGGAATTATTGATATTACTGTTATGAAAAGATGTAAATTTGTTTTCTCTCCACCGTTCGTTTTTTACTATGACGTAGATTATTATGTAATTGAGTTTATCATATTTATACGTTTTTAATTTGTACTATTCAATAAATATATCACTTCATAAGTTGTATCATTATTTTAATCATAAGTCTAGTATGTTGAAATAAAAAAAAATAACATCGAGTAAGATAACTAATATTAAAGTGTCTTCATCTATTTTCCTTATGTTCCTATATTTCAGATGCTAAATAGGTAAAATCAATTTTCATTTATGTGAAATTAAACACAAACGTAAGTTTATCGATGGATGAATTAATTAAAAAAATTTATTAATGAACAATACAAAACACTATGTAAACATAATTATATATGTCTAAATAAGTTAATAGAAATATTATATATCTATATATATATAAAACCATTTTTGTAAAGTACCTTAATATATCGTCATGAATAAATGAATATATAATTTTTAAATACAATATAACGAAACAAAGTACTGAATCCAGGGCGGGAATTAAGTTTCAGTTTTCATATGTTGCCATAAGTCATTTTATGTTGATACATTTAAGCATTGTTTAATATCCTATTCAATGTGTTTTATGACAGTTTTGAAAAGTTGGTAAATCACACAGTATAGATCACTTGTTAACTACAGGTTTTCATCCAAACGACTAGTTTAATTTCTAGACCACATTTGAAGGGCGTAATTGCCAATAGGGAAAGATAAGTTATGATAACTAGTTAAAATCGAATGATTAAGACAAATTACGAGATTGTGTGAAAATTAATTTAGCGTTAATTTGAATATAGCGCTTCATTTTACTTATTTTACATAAAAATGAGATTGGAGAACAATCCTTAAAATATCATTTGGTTAAGCACCTTTTGTCGAATACGTCAAGTATCTAAGGACATTATGAAATCTTAAACTGCTTTGAAACATTGATTTGCCCGAGGTTGTCTTTTACAGCGCTCTTTTACCTGTAATTGCCCATAAATTCGAGTTAAAGGATACCACCCTCAACTAATTTTATTGTTAAAGAAAGCTAACATATTTAGTTCATGTATTCCATCAACAAGTGAAAAAATAGTTTTTTAGAAAAAAATATTTCATTTGAAAACACATCACCATTTTAAAGCATGCGTTCATGCCGTCGGAATTGCAAAGACTACTGCGTTTGCAGCAAGCGTATCGCGGGATTATATTGCCTATATACAAACGAACGCGTGAATAGCAATGACGAAACCAGGAACCAGAAAATAGTGGTGATTCCGTAAGTGGTATAAATCAATTGCTTTGTTTATGAATTACACAACCCTTTGCAAAATGTTTGGTATATATTTGATATCACAAAACAGTACAAAAACATAAAGAAAACATACATGTGCTACTTTTTGCCCCGTTGTCCCCTTTAATATTACCATATGGGCTATTGTTCATTAAATAATTATGTGTCTAACAAAAGCTTCATAATTATCGTAGTTTCCGTATTGAAGGTACCTAGTAAAAAAATATAAATCTTAATTCTAGCAGTTCCCTCATAACTTGTTGCATTCGTGTTGACAATAACATCTTGGGACAGGTTTCGGTTGTGTTACAAATATGTATATGATAAAAGGGTTAAGTGTTAAAAAAAACTCGAGAGGACTTTTAGAACCAGGTACAAAGGTAATGCAAGGTGAGTTACTGAATAACACTTTGCATATTTGCTCATAACTTAGCCACGCAACGTGCATTTCTTTTTACACAATACCCTGTTTATATATCAGATAACAGAAATATACGTTGCATCAACAATTTTTGCACATGGCAACAAAGTTACAAGATCATCCAATTTCCATTACCCCTTCATTTTCCCAATGAGTGGTTGTGCCACAAAGATGATCAAGTATATATACTAGCCGTCAGATTTAACAACTAATTAAAAGTATCCACTTACATCCCACGCATCAAGGATGAAAAAAGTAACTGTCACACATTAATCAAACCTTTTCACTGACCTGGTCATTCTAATGTACAGTTTTAAAGTGGTCCACTCACTTCGAAAATGGTATTTGAGATTTGAGCAATAAAAGTACATTTACAGAGCAAAACGTTGCTGTTATATACTGCACCTCGAACTGGGGTATAAGAAAGGTGCACACAAAAAATGAGAACTGTCAAGAGTTTTTTGTTTATATAGAAAAGATGTTTTTTACACGAACTTCTACGTATTTATCATGCAAAGAAGAATTTACTCAACTTAATGCTTATTTAAAGTGGAACGTCATCCATTTATTTTCTTGCTAAGTCTCTTTTATTCATTGAAGTGCATACATTTAATATTGGATGAGTAATTCTCAAACCTTCATGACCAAACGAGAAAAAAAATATTAAAAAACAAAATATTTAAGACGTATAGCGTGGCTTTTTTTTCCTTTTACCTTTACGTCATGACTCTTTATTCGTTGAATGAGTGAAAATCTATTCGAAGTCAATGTGTGCTCGTCATAGGAGTGATCTTACTCGGCTAGCTAGCTAACTCTGATCTATACTGTATACATACACGTTATATTACCACGTACCCCTCGCATGACTGCGCGGTCCGTCTCATCTGCAGCTGAATAAGTGTAAGTTAATTTGATTATTCTAAATTTAGAATCAGTATTACTAATGCTACTGACGGGGATCCCTTGAGTTTTAGACATTTTCTAAACTGTTAGGCTATGAACAATTGGCAGCCACCCTGTATGTATACTATATTTCATTTGAAATTGAAGCCGCGAAAATTTAAATATTTCGAACCACTTCAAGCGCGAAGCCCAAGGCTGGGTCAAGCCAGTCCAAACAGCAAGGCCGCGCCCTGGCGCCATGACCACTCGAAGCCGGAAGAGGGGCTACCAATTATTCATAGCCTAAACAGTTTTATAAAAGGTCTTAAACTCAATGGATCACCGTCATTAATATTATTAATACTGATTCTTAATTTAGAATAGTTACATTAATTTACACTCACAACATTATTTCAAATTACATACAAGCTTGAGTAAATATAAAAATATTCATATGCCTTGTCAATATGTCAAATGAATAAAGCTCGCATACGTGCGTTTTCAACTTAATAAGTTGAGTCAATGCACTGAACTATGTGTGTCACTATAGCGGCAACGATTTTTTTTTTCAGTAAAATTACACAAATATTTGTTTGTATAAAAGGGCGCATGGGTGCACCCCATTCGGTGCATACCAACACTTTGGGTGTAAAATTGTACCTTTAAAAAGCGTTTTGAACCTTTGTTGGTGACAATGTTTTGCTTTATATTGTGTATAATGATATATGCGTAGGATTCTTCCGCACGATCGATGTGGGATAATTTCACAGAAAGTGAACTACTTTTACATAATACAGAAATAACGGATGTCTTCTTTCATCACCTACAGTATATGTCCATTGACTTTGACTATTCGATAAAAAAAAATCATCGTGCATAAATTTGAATTTATTTATAGCAAACTCGATAATTTTTAAAACCCATTTCACGTTGCCTGTTAATGTAACATTATAAGTCAAACAAAAATATATGAGGGAAATGAGAAACCTCGGTATTTTTTTTTTAGTGAATTTAGCAAAGATTATTATTAACTTTAACCCGGCACAGAATTATCATAGTCATAAACTACACTAGTATATAGAGCTGATGATGGTCATTAGTATGAAACCAAGAGTTGTGGTATAATTGATGTGGGATAATTTCCCAGAAAGTAAACTCCTTTTACATGACCAAAAATAACGGATGTCTACAGTATATGTCCATTGACTATTCTATTAAAAAATCATCGTGAATAAATTTGAATTCATCTATAGCCAACGCCATGATTATCAAAACCCATTCCACGTTGCCTGTTAATCTAACATCATAATTCAAACAAAAATATACGAGGGAAATGTGAAACCTCTATTTCGTTTTGGTCAATTTACTTTACTTTAATCCGGCACAGAATTATCATAGTCATAAACTACACTAGTCTATAGAGCTGATGATGGTCATTAGTATGAAACCGAGAGTTGTGGCGAGATTGATTACCTTTCAAAACATGACCATCTAGTTGTTTAGTTGACAACATGTATGTCTTGAATTGATTTATGAGCCTCTTAAAAAATACACGAGCGCTTTCCCAACACACATGTCATTCTTGTCATGTTCCTTATTAAGACTCTCCCTAGATAGCTTATTTCGCCGTGTGCTTTCTGATTTGCATAATCGTAAAATAATGTGGGCGTGTCACTAATGTCCAATAAAAAAAAAACATAGCCGGAACTTTAAAATGAATGTTGGGCATGCATTAAGAATGATGGGATAGGACTGGTCGATATGGTAAATGTACACTGCAGCGATATGCTTCCGTTTACTTTTCGTCTCTATCGCTAATTATCCTATTCGTCGTATTGAATGAAACGAGCTAAAAAGATAACTTGCTAATTTGCTTCGTCAATATCTGTGTTATATTGATTTTTTTTACAAAGTACAGTTTGTTTTATCTTGGTCATTTTTAACTATTCAGAAACGTTTATATTGAACGTGGGCAGGCAGCTGTACCCATGTGAAATAAAGGCACACCTTTATATGTTTGCATCGATGTCGCTTTCATATTGTGGATGAAGTGACTGAGTGACAAAATGTCGTATGAAAAGATAGTACGTTTATCAGCATTGGCTTTCTGCTTCTACTTTCTGAACCTGTCTGTTGCAGATACCCAGGACTTTCAAGGTATGTTTAAACAGAACGCTTTATTGTTGGTGTAAGTTATATATTATGATTATATCTTAATATAAAACTATTTAATGCATCATAATCATATTATACCGTGCGAACCTTTTAATCAAATTAATATTGTATCGATAATACTATCAATACTATAGCAAATCGAATAAGGATAATGATTATAATGATGATGATATTAATAATAATAGGCATAATAACCAAGTATAATAAACCAGCATTTATATTGCGCAATAAATTCGATTTCGAGACGCATCATACTGTACAGTCCAGTAAACAGTATAACGATAATATTGTAATGAATTGATTTGTTGGGGGAAAAAAAGAAGGAAACATTTTGACAACAGACACATCGCAATTAGATATGTAAAAAATGTAAAGCATTAAAATCACATGACTATACTAAACATTAATCACGTATAACTCCAGGAGATAAAACATAATGCTAACCAAGACTGCGGCAAAATAATTCGGAACTTTTTACTTCCAAAATTAATCACAATTATTGTATAACACTGCGCATAAGTATCTTGGACAAAATGTATGTTTTACTTTTAGAATTAATCACAATTATTTCATACCTCAGCGCATTATTATCTTGGACAAAATGAATATTTTACTTCTAGAATTAATCACAATTATTGTTTACCACAGCGCATTATTATCTTGGACACCAGACTATGATCAACATCACTTCGAGCGACTTACAGACCGCCTTCAGTAATGGCGACTACAGACCGCTGTGGACGTTCAATACATCAGAGGACAGACGGATACGGTTCACCTTCAAGCAAGTCAGCTCTGATTATTATTATAATAACGTGGATATTGGAGACGGTTTGACATGGAGTGACTCTACGAGAATGGTGGAAATTAGAGGCTACGATGTACATAGCGACGTGACTTCGGTGTCTAACAGTGCGTGGATACTGGCACCGTATATGGTCCAATAACCGTTCGAGTATCAAACTTCGCCACGCTTCTCATATTCACATTTGTTATAATTATGTACCATTCGATTTACTCTCTTTGTAGATTAGTAACAAATCAACAAATCGAGCCACTCGGTTATTTTATATGGAAGAGGGGTTTATATAGTTAATGCAAGGTCAGCATAATTGGAACAAGTGACCGAACATTAGAGCTACAATGGTGTATACGTATATTCGACTTATCAAATCGTTAATCTACCGATATTCGCTCACATGTTGTTTAAAAGTTTTGTAGTGACTGTTTTAATATTAAAGTGATTTTAAACAAGTGGTACCATTTTTTATAAAAAAGCGAGTTGTATGATATAAAGAGTTTACTTGTTTAAGTACATCAATAATCTATGATTCCTTAACAGTTTATCAAAACAAGTGAACAACTTTGGCCGATAATTGGCAAATATATGGTTACTTCATGTGCAGATTACGTCAATTCCCGTTTCAGGTAAGAACAACAATTAACATCTTGTTCTGTCTTTTTTAACTACATGTTTATATTACTATACATTTTTGTTTTAGTCAATGATAAACAAAATGTAAATTATTTCTAGCACAATATTTGCTAAAAATACCCAGGATATGAGTATGTTGTACACTGTCATATCATACATAATTATCCATTCAGTCCTCAATAGATCACACTATAATCTAAATTCACAACTAATTCATGGTTTACCAACTTTTTGTGCACAAGATGTTTATAACTTTGTTTGAGATTATTTTTGGAAGATGTTTTGTTTAATGAATGTGTCCGTTTCTTTTTTACATTTATATTAAACAAAATAATGGTGTAGATGCGAGAACGAACCTTTCTCCAGGAGAAACCGTCAAATTCGAGTCCCCGAATTACCCTAGGAATTACCCAAACAACTGCTTCATGTTCAAGGAATTCCATACAACCGACGGATACGTCTTCATGATAACCATCGACCGTATTGATCTAGAAACTGACGGGGACCATGTCTTCTTTGGGGATGACATGGACAGTTTCGTTCGCGGTAACCATAGCAACGATTCATGTTCTTCCTGGGAACTGTTGAATGATAAACAGGCGTCAGAGGCCATCTTCTCGAAAAGTAAGTCGGTGAAATTGATCTTCACGAGCAACCATGAGAATGATGAAGGGACCGGGTCGGGCTTCAGCATGAGATTGATAACTGTGAAGGCGCAGGAAACCAACGTCACCTATTTCAGTGAGTTAATTCACCGCCATATCAATATGTAGATTTGGCAAATTACATTCATTTCACAGAGGAATTTTCGAGCAATAAGGTCCTGAATTTACGTACAAATATATTACTTTTGTTTTGTTGTTGCCTGTGTTTGTTTGTTTGTTTGTTTGTTTCTTTTTTGGGGGGAGGAGCGGATTAGGCATGTGATAAATTGTACGCACATATCATGTCACATTTGGGAAAATCTTGTTTTTTCAAGCAGTTAATGGTGTTAAAAACAATTATTATTTCGAATCTCGTAAAACGGAAAGAAGACAAGCATTCTGGAAAAAAGTATCTAAAGAGTGCACTTTGAAAGTAATGTAATATGCTATTCTGTTGGTCAGTAACGGCCTATTTATGTCTTTGTCAAGTGGCGAAGCTACGGGGAGGCAGCGGGGCGGGTAACACATGCGCACCCCACAAGGACATGTTTAACAAAGAAATACAAAGAATAGGTATCAAATGTAAAACAAAAAATAAAGATAAACCGTAAAACTCCGTGTATAAGACTCACTTTTTTCCGTTGGGAAAATTTCAAAGTCGGGGGTGCGCCTTATACACTGGTACAGCAAAAAAATATATATATATATATTATTTTTTTTTTAAGGATTATTTGGGGACACCCTGTAGTCATGTTCAGTGCACGGAACTGGTGTTCTACACTGTACCTTACATTGGTATAAGGCATGACAAGAGCTTGTAATGAGTGGCAACATTTTTCAACATGTACTTTTTTAATTCCTACATTTATGTTAGTGGTTACTAAAAACTTAGTGCATTTTGCATAATTATGCAAATGAGTACATGAATATTTA
>JAUELG010412814.1:2680-13125 GCA_031471515.1 Dendraster excentricus | reverse complement strand
TTTCATGTTCCCGCCCCAATCTTCGTTGCTTATTTATGTACCCATTAAGGTATAAATATGATGTGTTGTGTTTGTCTTGTTGTCATTCGCCTCTGAAGAAGATTCTGCTAGGATCGAAAATGTAGGCCCCATTTTGACTCTCATTTATCACATTGGCTTTATATAGTAGATAAGCAGTTTGCAGCAGTTTTTTTGCATCTTTTTCATTTTTTATTTTTTTTATTATTATTATTATTTTTTTTTTATAAAAGGCGACAAAAAGGAAATGAAACAAGTCAAGGAGCCTCAGGCGTTGTGGTGGACTCACGCCACAAGTAAAGAGGGATTCTCTTTTTTTTTATTATCTTAAACCCCGCATTTACATTGGAGTACCGATTATCCAATAAATTATTGCATGTTGCGAGTAAGTTCAGCCAAGTCATCGAGTCATCGAGAAACGCCGCATATACTTGATTATCATGTATATGGAGGCATTTCTGTATTAAATAGTTAACGCAATAAGGATTATATTTCCATGTATGATGTTGAAATGCTAAACACTCGCCATAATGCGTTTTTAAATGTTTCAAAAAGAAAAAAAAATGGATTCTGGTCGTTTTCCATGTTAGAAATTGTTCGTTCTTGTTCTGCCTTTTAATGACACAAATAAGTAATTGAGTGATCTTGCTGTAATGTTGCTAATTTGAATGCCGAAATCTGTTTTGGAAACATCTCAAAGTGTTTGTGATAATAAATACTGATCTATGCATTAAATCATTACAAAATAACTGTAGCAGGTATAGTAATAAAAACATGGCTAAACAAATTAATGTGTGTTCGTTCTCTTTTACATGCACTTCATAATTGTTTTTCTTCTGATAACCGACTATTGTACAATGGCGCAAAAAACAATGAAATCCCACCATTTTGTCATGAACCTGCATTATTTATTTCGAAGTTCTATTTTGACAGGAGGCTATACATATATAAAGGGGAATTAATGGGCTACAGCGTCTAGACGGCCTCATTTTCACTATTAGTCTCTCTATATGCAATATTCAAGAAAAATAATTTGACAGTCTTTTCCCATGAAATCAGTCAATCACTCAATTTGGGGGTAATAAGTAAATATCTTATTATCTTGGGAACGCCTTTTTAATCGCCAAAATGTGACGTCATCTAAAGAACGGACTAATTAATTATATTCTGTAAATGACGTAAACCAATGAATTGTCAAATCACATGTCAATCACTCCAATTCCGGACCCTAAATGTAAATTGGTTGCCTGTCAGATTTAGCATCCGAAAAGTATAGTAGTTTTAAATCACTACTGTGTTAATTGTCATAGTTTTTTTTTAGACAGACATATTTAACGAGTCATCGATTATAGAATAAATGCCAAATTATACGTTGTATTCTGTAGCACCATGAATTCCCTAATCATAGATAGTTGTTGTGGGAGGAGGTGAATGAGAGAAAAAGCGCGTTCAACCATGGATTTTACGACGGCAACCGATGCCGTTTATGAGGAGCCGCGAATCGAGCGCCGTTTGTGTAACGGGCGACAAAAAGAGGAGCCTCAGGCGAATTTTATGTGGTCGTCTCACGCCACAAGTAAGTAAAGAGGGATTTACTTTTGTCTCATCTTATTCGTTTCTTCTCTCTTTTTTTAATGGGACACGGTTCTGTAGAATGGGTCGCTGGATCTGTACATATTCTGTACGTATTTTAAATGTAAAGCCGTTGAACTCTTTCATTATCTTCATGGAAAAGGAATGTTTTTGAAAACTGTATCGTTCAAGTTTATTCTTGACAAGTTTGAGGATTTTTACTAATGTCAAAACCATATTCTGTGTCCTATCTTGCTCCAAAAAGTGAGGCAGGTTGGGACACACACAAATATATTAAATTGACTGTAAGTTGTAACGCCAAAGCAGATTTCTCAAATAAGTAATGCTTGTTGGTGTGATAGCGTAGCCTTACAAATCACGTCTGCAGTGGCGTAGCTACGGGGGAGGGGGCACGTGCCCCAAACCCCCACATAATTTTGAAAAAAGAAACAATAGAAAACATAAGAGGCCATTAAAAAAAAAAGAAATACATACGGTGTGCCCCCTGCGAATAATTTGTGTGCCACCCCCAATCAGTCCGACCACGCACCGCCACCGTATGTGTCTGTATCTATTTTGTTGGTTTAAACAGAGCTCTGTCCCACCTCTCAGGTTTAAATAAACTACTCTTAAAAATGTGTCCCATATTGCCCCACCTTCCCCTACACCAGACCTATCGTTATTCCGACGGTTCGTTATTCCGAAGGTTCGTTATTCCAAAGGTTCACTATTCCGAAGGTTCGTTATTCCGAAGGTTCGTTATTCCGACGGTTCGTTATTCCGACGGTTCGTTATTCCGAATGTTCGTTATTCCGAAGATTCATTATTTCGACGGTTCGTTATTCCGACGGTTCGTTATTCTGAAGGTTCGTTATTCCGAAGGTTCACTATTCCGAAGATTCGTTATTCCAAAGGTTCAGTTATTCAGATAGATTTCGTTATTCTGAAGGTTCTTTAGTCCGAAGGTTCGTTATTCCCCTTTTCTCACAATGATTATAATATATTAGTCGAAATTATTACTATTGAAATGAGTCAATTTTCATCCTGGATTAGAGCACATAAATTATCAATGAATCTCCAGAAAACAAAATATATGTTGTTTAGTAAATCTAATGATACGTTACCGGCTAACATAGTTTTTGAAAATATGTCGTTAGAACGTGTCTCGATCATTCATTACATTTTTAGGCGTAATGGTTGATGATAACCTTACTTGGAAATTTCATACTGATAATTTTTATATAATTATTTCTTGTAATATTGGTACTATCAATAAAGTAACAACATGTGTTTCTTTTAATTCTTTAATTATGCTTTACAGTTCTTTGATACTGAATTATGATCTCTTAGTTTGGGGCAACATACATCAAACTTTATTTAATAAAGTGTTATATTACCAAAGTAGATCATTCGAATTAATTGTGATTTCCCGTTTTGCTCTCATGCAGACCCTTTACTTTTTTAAAATAAGATACTGAAGGTAAAAGACCTTTATTTATTTTAAAGGGAAAGTTGAGTTCTGGTAGAGAGAGTAAAGTTTTACTCAAACTGAATTTTAGTAAATAAAACCTGCTAGTTATAATTCCACCATGCTCAAAATGAATTCAAAAATAACAAACTATAAAGAAAAAGCTTGTTATCATACAAAAAAGAGCTTTTTGAACAAAAGAGGGCGCTTTCAAACATGCATTCGTCTAAACCATTTCAAATAAAAATATTGTGCATGTGAAGGTTCGAAAAAATAGTGATTAGATAGAGATATAATTAATAACTAGTAAAAACATTATTTTTCAATTTTTTTAAAAGAAGAAGCAATTTTGAAATATTTGTAACGGTTGGTTCAAAATGAGCTTATATCTGTAGGGCCCCACATTTATTACAAATGGATACATTTATGGATATTTCAGCCATTTCTGAACCGATTTTGATCAAATAAAGATTATTCTGTCACTAAAATTGTATGCTCTTTCAGATCTTGCACTCGGTTTTTCATTATCTCACAAAAAAATTATCATGTGTAGCGCCCTCTCTACCAAAACTCAACTATCCCTTTAACTTGGGTCAATTCATGTATAGTTATAATAATAACACGTTGCCATCTATTTGTTTTTCTAAATGTTTTTCAAAAATAATTCAGTCCATAAGTATCCTACCAGACATTCTGAAGAGTTTCATGTACCTCTTTTGCGAACCCTTCTTGCTCAACATACATTTATATACGAAGGCCCTACATTTTTTTTTTTACATGAAGTAATGAAATGCTCCATCGATTTCTATCTTTAAGAACAAGTTGAAATTATATTGATAACAATCTTATAAACACTAGTAAATCATATTGCCCTTTTATTCGTTACATGTCCTTAGTCACCCTTAATTAGGTCTTTCCTTACTCACAGACCCAAAATGCAACTTTTAATTAATGTAATTTGATTAATTATACCATCTCAATTCATGCACAACTCATTTCCAAGCGCTACTTTTAATTTTTGCAGTGTATATTTGTTTGTATTGTGTCCGTCTTCTCCTACTTTTGTCATGTAATGTTCTCTCTTGTCACATTTATTTATTTATTCAATTTATTCTCTTTTTGTTTGTTGTTGTAGTCTAGAATGAATCGATTTAAATATACAATGATATTTCTAACTATTATTTGAGGAGTCCACCATTGCACAAGCATTGCATTTTAGTGGATTCCTCTTGTTTTCAATATGTATTTTCATTTAAAAATCTTGTAATTCATGTGTAATGTTTTTTGTTGGAAGCATGAATAAAATGAAAATTTAAAGTAAAGTTTTATTTATTCCGAAAACGAAATCGGGTTCGTTAATCCGAAAACACCTCCGTCACACATACACACACACACACACGCGCGCACACACGCACACACACACACACACATACACACACACACACACACACACGCACACACACACACACACACACACACACACACGCACACGCACACGCGCGCACACACACACACACACACACACACACACACACACACACACACACACACACACAAGCGAGCTCACACACGCCCACCGAGACACGCACACACTCACATACATCTCCAACACAACTCGACACCCTCCCCTATTACATTTTCGGATTAATGAAGCTAATTTCGTTTTCGGATTAACGAACCTAATTTCGTGTTCAGATTAAGGAACCTTCAGT
This sequence comes from Dendraster excentricus, assembly GCA_031471515.1. Taxonomy (NCBI): domain Eukaryota; kingdom Metazoa; phylum Echinodermata; class Echinoidea; order Clypeasteroida; family Dendrasteridae; genus Dendraster; species Dendraster excentricus. The sequence goes on along the minus strand of JAUELG010412814.1, from coordinate 8,355 downwards.
ATAACGAACCTGATTTCGTTTTCGTAATAGTGATCCTTCGGGAATAACGAACCTGATTTTGTTTTTCGGAATAGCGAACCTCCGGAATAACGAACCTTCGGAATAACGAACCTTCGGAATAAAGAACCTTCGAAATAACGAACCTTCGGAATAACGAACCTTCGAAATAATGCAACAAATGTACGGATCAACGAACCTTATTTTGTTTTCGGATTAACAAACCCTCAGGTATAGGAAATATGCGTGTTCTCAATAACGAACCTTCGGAATAAAGAACCACACCCGTAAAAAGTATATCGAATTGTGGGCAACTACAACATGTCATTTATGGAGTAACGCGCTAGTCATAAGGGCTGTAAGTCATAAGGGCCGCTAGTCATAATTTTGTTCCATTGTTCAATACAATTCCCGGGGGAATTGTCATATTTATTTCCACAATTCATAAAAATTTACAATATGTAAAGCTGTACATGGGTAAAAACAACAATGCATAGAGAATACAGAATACACAGAATATAGAAAACAAGTATAATAAAGCAATGATAACGTAGAGTCAATATGTATGTGGAGCGATCAGTAGAAGTTTTTCAAATCAAACGATGCCAAGTCATATACAATTCAAACAAAGAATGTCTATGAAATTGTTTTTGAAATGTCAGGAGTTATACATTTTGTAGTAAGAGACGTTTTAATTTAATGATACACTGGCTTTCAATTCTTTATGTAAATTATTCCATAAAATAGGACCTTTATACATAATTGTATGCGAAAAATGAGTCCGTCCTTATGTAACACGAAGGTGGGATATGGATCTGGTGTCGTCATTATGCACATCACTATTCTAAATAAATAATGAGTCAAATAACTTTGGCAAAAGTTGTTTATGAAATGAATACATGAAAATACAATAGATAAATATGTAATACATTCAATTTAATAAAGAAGGGCTATGAATGGGATAAATAAGAAGAGTTTGTAATTATACTTCCTATACTTCCTATACGTGAAGGACCACTATTTATAAAACGAAAATGGGTCACTATTCATAACCGCTTTAGGTATAGGAAGTTACACGCTATTATGAACAGCGGTCCTTATGACTAGTGAGCGGACCCATAATCCAGTCATATATCGTACGAATGTAGTGTAAAAGTCGTACGATTGGCGTATGATGGCATCATAACACCAGTATGAAGACACACATTTCGTGTATCTGTCGCAACACAACATATAGTAATCCGAATTTAAATTCGAACTTTGTTTGACTGATTGATGGTTTATGCTTTTATTTAAAACAGCCATTGGCTGATTCACACATGTGTTTACACCATACGGAGCAATACAGCAAATAGCACATGACATAAGTAAGTGATCCATTAATCTCACTAATTTTTTTCAAAATTGTTGTTATTGAACTCTATTAATTTGTTTTCATCTAATTAATATGTGTACAAAATCACACGCATGGGCATGGGCATTTATGTTTGTGACAGACTATTATTACCTTGCTCGTTGGTTATCTCTATGTAACCCCTATTTTTATGAACCTTCGCAGTCAATATTTTATGCAAAATGTTTTAAATGGTTAGTACAGTTTTGGTAAGGCTGAACTTTAGTAACCAAACCGGGAAAGTAACTAGCCTGTTAATAAAAAAGAGCCATTTAAACACAAGATTGCGCTTTTCGAGAAAGGCATAGGTTTCAACCATTGTAATACACAATTATGCATTTGATGTCAAATTGAAATAATAATTAAATATAGAGATCATCAACAACTATTTAAAAAATGCTTTTGAGAATTTTTTAAAAAGCGCAAGCATATTTTTAATTTTTTGAAAAAAAAAAATCAGCTAATCATTCAGGTCGCAAATAATTATCAGATCAATTAGATTTATTGATATTTCAGCCGTTCCTGTGTCGATTTTGACCAAATAAAGCTTATTCTGCCATTAAAATTGTATGTTCTACCAAATTCGACACTCAGTTTTTGAGCGCCCTCTCTACCAAAACTAAACTACCCCTTTAAACCAATAAGATTTTAGAGAGCTCCATCTTGAGTTTGAACAGCTCTGTTTGAATAATAAAAAGGCTTAAATGAAACAAAAAGTATAAATGAAAATTAACATAGAAAATGGGTTACTCGGGATACGACCAGATACCCCCGGATAAAGACCGATAGAGTATGCAAAACGTTCGTAATAATCTAATTATAATTCTTGCAAATTATGTTTGATTGAGTAAGAAAATACAAAAACCTATTTTTGTCAATTTGCGTATTTCCAATGTCACTGGAAATGGAATTGGAAACTTGTTGCACACATTTGATCCTCTCATTAAGAATTATGGCTAGAGTACAATTACATATGTCGCTGCTGACACAAGAACGGTTAGTGGTAATGAAGTATGGTACACAATCTCGCTGAAAAAAATATCTGAATAGAGTTTTTCCAAATTGACCTTGAATCAGGATCCTATCGCCTCATAATCCCAGCACAGTTTTGAATGGTGTCGCAAAGCTAAAGGCGTTTGCGTTACACTTAACGTGAACACATCAATATCTAATTTACCAATCAACAAACTAAGTTCATCAATATTCTTTGTCAAAGAAGCACAATTTAAATGTGCAATCTTGATTCCAACAGTATCTTGAAGCTGTTGTGTTTGTCAAGTGCTGCTGCATACTTATTGGTTTCTTCTATATAGCTATTACTAGCAGTATCATTAACCAATGTTTTGCAGTCATCTGCCTGAAACCTGGTATCATGTCCGTGATCGATACCAGCCGCTGTTGCAATCGATTGATGAGGACCCATTAGCGCGGGTCCGCGACGAAGAAACATGGCTGGATTTAACTGCTTTTCCATCGATTAGTTGAATTAGTATAACGACGAAATTAGTCACAACCTAGACAACCTGTACTTTTTGGGCCTACCCGAGGTCATGGTACTTTTTTAAAGTTTAATTTGTAATCATACAAAATTAAAACATATTTTGGGGCGGGAGAATATTCTTCGAATGTTGCATGATTTAGGCCTGTATGGTTTGCCGCCAAGGTAATAGTATGGAGACATGCTATAGACCTGGTTGCCATATTACTGTGCTCATGTAACTGATTGTATATAGACAATTGTCAGGTTTTGTTTTCGTAAATTGACACCATGGGTGTCGATCAAGGGGGGATGGGGCGTCTAGATTGCCTAATTTTCACATGTATATTTATCTATACGTAATTTTCACTCATTAAAAAGAATGTGGCATTCATTTCCCATGAAATCAATTAATTTGGTGGTAATTAGTGAATATCTGATTGTCCTGGTAACGCCCCTTTTTAATCGCTAAAATGTGACGTCATCTACAGAACAGACTAATTAATTAAATACTGTAGATGACGCAAGCCAATTAATTGCCAAATCACTTGTCAATCACGCTGTCGATTCTGGACGCTAAATGTGGGTGGGGCGTAAATTAGCTGCGAAGATAGATTTGGCGTCAGAAAATTAGTCTAAAATCATTACTGTGTTTATTTTCATTGAATATTTTTCGACAGACCTATTTAACAAGTTATTGACTATGGAATAAGTGCCAAAGTTCGTTGTATTCCGTAGTTCATCTAATGCTCAAACGTCTACTTCAGTAGACGAATCTTTGAAGATTTTGTAAAGCCTCTATTGAACCAACAAAAGGCTTGAAACATCCATAACATATAGTTTTATTCAAAATCACCAGACAAACAAAATGCTTAAAAGTTTGTCTAAAAAAACTCAGGATAGGTGTTTAAAAAGTCGTTGATGATAATTATCTCTATTGAAACATTATTCTAACAATAAATGCACAACTCTGTATGAAAAAGGGCTAAAACCTGCGATTTTTAAGATGAGCTCCGTCTTGAGTACGTTGTAACGACTCTTTTTAAATGATAACAAAGGGTTAACTTAGTCGTTTGTAATTGTGTATATATTTCGAACATGGTGAAGTTATAACAATCCCTTTGTACTTTAATGGTGCACGGTTTGGTTACTTAAGTTAAATTTTACCAATACTCAGCTATCTCTTCAATGCTACATTCTTGCGCTAAAAGTCTTACATATTAAAGTTAAATAATGCACAGCACGTACATTGACTCAAAGTGGTTTTCGAAATTTTGCAAAAAGATGACCATATCTCACAACTTATAGACTCAAAAGCTGATATTAAAACCACCAGAAAGCATGATAATTTTCTTTAATATGACATCTAATATTTGTTTATATACATATCTAAAATTACCTTCATACCTTAAAACAATATTTTCCAACAATATTTTACCATTCTGTTTGAGACATACTGTAGTGAAGTTTGATCATCCAGTAAAATACCACTGTACCCATGTTTAATACAGAAGTAAATACATTTCACTGGGATGTTTAAATTTCCCATTGACTATGTCTGGGAGAACCATTGGGTGTAAGTAGATAAGTATGTATTTCTGTTAGATTCTGATACGTTCGTTCATTGTCTGCAAATGCCTTCGATGATTATGCCATATTAAACACTTCGGCATTGTTACAATAGGATCTGCCCGTGGCACCTAACAGAACACATGCGATTCCATGCGACATTGTAAATAAAAACACGAAAACTGTACAAAAAACCCAGGCTTTACATCCAGTGCTTCTACGAAGATTCTTTTTCTGTTTATATTACGAACCTATAATTGTCAATGTGTACATGCTCATAACTGTCTGGCGCTTCTCCATAACGAGGGTAGAATAAGTAACTAGTTCATAAGCAGCCTGAGTCATCTCTAGGCGCATGTGTGGGCACTGTTGTGCTTCAGTTGGCCTTGCAAACCATGCACTTCCCTATACCCGGGGGGTGGGGGGTGGGGGGGGGGTACTCACATATATCGGGTATACGGGGATGTGCCGCTCGGAAAGGTGACTTTTTCAAAAAAGATCCTTAGACATGGGTCCCCTTTACAGCAAAATAATCCTTAGAAATGGGTCCCTTTTTGGATTTGCCGATTTGAAATGGGAAAAATGTTCAAGCTCACTCCGCTCGCAAGTAAAAAACACAAAATTTTGCGGGAAATACATAGCGTACATGCAGCTAGGCGGCTCCAGCCGACGAGCAGCCTGCATGCACGTATTTGAAACAAAGGGTATTATATACAACACCTGGGCGAGCGTAGCAAGCTTGAACAAATCCTTAGACAAGGGTAAAAAAACAACAAAATGGGCCCTAAGGCTAAACATGCTAGACACAGCAAACGCTGCGCGGACGGGAACGGCAACACCAGTCGAAGATAGATAGTCTCTTGTAGTATGCTGCAGCAATTATCCCCATGATCACCATGATGATCACCGAAACAGTCACGATGACGGTCACGTTTACTGCATCAGGAGGCTGCGACGTGGTCATCGTGGCATAAGTTGGGGGAAGTGTTGGCGTAAGTGTTGGCGGTTTAGACGTCGTATCTGTGTTGATAAAATGCAAGTACAAATAAATAATATACTTAATGATTTTTTAAATTAGTAATGATAATGTGTGATTGATGTTTTGTAAGACGTTCAAGATAAAACAATCATTCATGCATAATGGTTTCCAAGATCCGAACTGCATGTATACTATAGCATTATAGCCTAGCATACCAGTGGCGTAGCGTGGTCGGATTGATGGGGAGGGGGGGGGGGGGG
>JAUELG010412703.1:0-13125 GCA_031471515.1 Dendraster excentricus | reverse complement strand
GCGGCGATACGTGCGCGCGTTGCGAAATTATCGCGCAAAAACTTGAGGGGGGGGTGGAATCCACCCCCCCCCCGGCCTGGTTAGGGTTAAGTAATAATTATCATAATGATAATGCATTTATATAGTGCATTTTCCAAAAAAAAATGTTCAAATGTGCTTAAATGATTAATTAAATTATCATTACCACTGGTCTTCAGATACATATCAACCCACACAATGATATTGCATACTTTCTCTACTCCCCGGGGAGCATACTTGCCGAGCTGCCACTCATAATATAACTCAAGGCTAATTAACTAGGATCCCTTTCAAAAATTAATTTCTGCTGAAAGTACCATCCCATCCATTTGTGGAATTAATTGTCTTGCTGAAGGACAAACGCAGTGGGCCTACACAGGGTTCAAACACGGGATCTCGCTATCGGAAAGGACGTCCCCTCTTTCTTTTCAACAAGGTTACTAGATCCCTTTAAATATCTATAGTTTTGAAAGACGATGTTTGATTGCATTTCTTTGTTCTTTTCACCATGTAGACAAGAGCACGCAAGACCAAGCAGATGCAACGTAAGGAGCGCATCACGGAGCAGACGTACAGGATGTCTCGATGGACACCGGTCATCAAAGATATCATGGAGGTTAGTTGATTCAGAATTGTCCCCTGAAATGGGTTAGAACTAGGTTTATGGTTAGGGTATTGTGAGTTTGGGCAACGAATGAGGTTAGATTCAATCTATAAAGTAGATCTTGCATCGAGTCATTGGCAAGCAGATACCACATAAATAGCGCATCTCGGAGCTGACGTACAAGATGTCTCGATGGACACCAGTCATCAAAGATATCATGGAGGTTAGTCGATAGACCGCTTCTGTACTGTATGTAAATAATATACGTATGATGTCAGACTGCCAGTTGGCAAGCAGAACAGTAGTAACAAGGTCCAGCAAGCTCCGGCAAACTTCGCTTACCGTACCTAGTTACTATTGTTAAGCTTGCCAATAGGAAGTCTCACATCACACGCATATTATATGCATACCTTACAGAAGCGGTCTATTGTCACATAGAATTTAGACTAAGCCAGACATTTCTTATAGGATGTGGCTGAGGTTTAGAGCTAGTAAGAAGAGTGAATGTTATTAGCTTCAATGTGCAGCTAGGATATGTCAAGTCATTGGCAAACAGATGCAACGTACGGTGCGCATACTGAGCAGACATACATCATGTCTCAATTTTAATTTTAGGAATGAAAATAAAAAACACCAAATTTTCTTTATATTGAACCTTATCACAAGTTATTATCATGTATTAGGCAAATCAAATACACATGAAAAGTGTACAAAGTCAGACAATTGTAACCGCTAGAATGCCAAGGCTTCAAAAAATTCAACTGAATAACTGTGGCCAAGCTACCATTTATCTGAATTTCTGTTTCTCTTTCTCCCTCTTTACTCTATATTAACAGGATGCTATTGCTAACAAGCTGCTGGAAAGCTACTACCCATTCCTGTCTGGACGAAACAACACTGGCAGCATGGGCGCCGCAGGCCCAAAGAGGTAATATATTCCTCAACATTCACTTTTTTCTGTACTGGCCCAATAGGGCAACAGCCAGGCAGCTGGTGCTCTTAATTCATCCATTTCATGAACACCAAAAAGGGTGGGCACCTAGCATGACAATTATTAAATAAATACAAAATTAATACTGTCACTTTTCACAAGTGTATTTCTTATACGTTCCTTTGTAAATGTATTTAGAAGGAATAAAAGGGATGTTAATTTTGGCAAGATGGGGTTTAATGGGCGGTAGAGTTAAAACTCTTTGTCTATTGTTATTCAAATGCAGCGCTCGCTACGGTAACTGGCACAAGGACCGCGGACCCCTGGACTACAAGACCGGCCCCCGACTCATCGTGTTTGTGATGGGGGGCGTGTCCTACTCTGAGATGAGGGCTGCCTATGAGGTGACCAAGGACCCTGCATACAACAAGTGGGAGGTCTACATTGGTGAGTAGGTGGTGGTGATGATGATGATGATGATGATGATCGTGATGATGATGATGATGATGATGATGATGATGATGATGATGATGATGATGATGATGATGATGATGATGATGATGATGAGGAGGAGGATGATGAGGGTGATGAGGATGATGGTGGTGGTGGTGGTGGTGGTGATTATGATGATGCAGATGATGATGGTGATGACAATGGCCGTGTTGATGTTGATGACACCAAAGATGGATTAGGATGATAATGATGATAATGATCATGATGATGGTGTTGGTTACAATCTTAATGATGATAATTGAATTGAGTTCTTCATTAACCAGTATATTTTCTATTTCTCTTACTTTTCATTCCAGGCTCGACTCACATTCTGACACCTGAGGGATTCCTCAGCGACCTGCGAGAGCTTAGCAGTAACTAAGCAGGTTGAGCCATTGCGCTGCATCCATGACCAGAACATGGGCTTATGATTGACAGAACACAAGACATATTGAAGTGTATAAAACACAAACTCCAATGTTCTTTCCTTAATTGTGTTTTCTTTTTTGTGATAGAAAAGTTGCGAGGAAAGGTCAAGGACAAGAAAAGTCCTTTCCACGTACCCTAAGAATTTTCCCCCCCGATTGTTTTAGATTTGTGATATATATATTGTGATCGGGACTTGTTCATAGATTCTAAAGAATAAATTCTAGAGTAAAAAGACAACTGAACTGTCCCTTTGTCTTAAAAAAAAATGAAAATATATCATTCCAGTTTTAACAACAGTAATCCCCTCATTTATTGACATGTATCTCATTTATCCTTGTAAATAGCCATTGTGTGTATCTATATAAAGAGTCCTATATATACCGCAGTTTATAACTTATTGTGAATGAAGTCACATATCGTATGTAGAGAGTAGCCTACTATAAGGTGAATTTTTTAGTGATTGTCATATTTTGTTGGGTTGAAGGCCACAAATTTGCATTCCAATATAAGAAGATGAAGAAATTATGTTGAAACCAAGTGAAGATCTTTTACTTGTTTTCTCTTTTCTTTGAAATAGGCACAGTTTACATAATGTTAACTCATTACGAACGTGTAAATCTTAATATTTAGAGAGCTTTTACTCTGAACAAAAATGGGGATAAAATCAGTGCATTGAATACTATTATTTTGTACCCTTAATGTAAGATGAAGGTTGATATTTATGTTTTCTATACACGGTATTATCATAAGAAATAGAATGAAAAACATTATTTTTACAATTTATTGGCATCAATGGCACTTCATATTTGAAGTCAGTAAAAACTTTTGCAAGGAAATGAAATAATGTTGATTTAATCTCCACCATCTGAACGATGCATACATTCATCATATTTTTAAGGGAATTCTTTTCCTATAATGAATAGTTTTCAGAGTTTTCCCTACCGTAAATGTGGTCTATGGACTGCAATGGGGCGATGTTTTAATATTAATAGAAACAACATATGTATAAATTTGTGCTAAGTTGTTCAACCACTCAAAGAAGTAGGATTGTACAGTATTTATTTACCAAGTATTGGGTGTGATGTGGAGGTCGGTATTCAACTCATTTTAGCATTTAATTAGGATGTACTGTATTTGCCAGTGTATTAACAGGACCTTTTTTCTGGCGGGAGAACCTCCAAAAAGGGGGGAGCGGTTTATACACGGAGATAGGGCAGATGTATAAGCAAAATGCTTACTTTAGGAAAACAAATTCCTTTTTTAGACACATTGTAGTGCTGATGGAATTTATCAGAGACTTCAATTAATTAAAATATATTTCAAAGACCAAGACTCTCTGAAAAGAAGGATGTTTTTATTTTCTCCTTGGCTCATTTTGACCGTCTAAAAATCAAGAATTATACAGTTACAAAAAATTGTTTTTAAGCAAACCCCCTCCCCCCTCAAAGTTTAGGATGCAGTTAATACACCTTCAAATACGGTAATTTTCACTTCTGCTGTACAAAAATTAGTTGTACTCAATATTGTGTATGTAAATATATAAGCCAAATGTGTGATATATACGAGTGATTTATGTGTATGTCTTTGTATAATATAGAAATGGACATTAATTGTTAATTTTTGAAAAATTGAAATATGAAATTTGATTGGAAAGATTAAGGGAGATTGTACGTACGTTAGAATATGAGCAGACATTGCCACATTTTATGCTTTCAAAATTACACATGTAATCGGTCTTCTTTCTCGTATCTCTAACTGATCTTTTATTTTATTTTCTATTTTGGTTCATCTCAAGCGAGTAAACAAAGCTAATTTCATAAGTGGGTGAAGACATAAAAAGATATACTAGATAAGTAACAAGATTCATACATAATATTCTACAAAATCAAGGTCTTTCCTTCCTAAAAATTTGTTTAGGGTGGACAGTTTTGAAGATGGGAAATGTTGCTCGTATTGGAGGCCCCACAACAGTATAAAATGATTTTGCAACCATGTGTACAACTCTTTCAATCTCTTAATTTATGTTCACTGCTGTTGACTTCAATTGTAAAAAAAAATTTAACTAGCAATAATCTGTACACATATGTTAAGTTTGGTGTTACTGTGAAATCATATAGAAGTAGATCAATGTTAACATTAATCATCTTTTCAAGTGTATAGTTAAGTTTTACTGACATTCCGCCTGGTTTCTTTTGGGTGTAATTCTGTTGCCACTTTTTGAATTGGTTATAATGACTTTTTCTTATAAGTAGCCTGGTTTTCCTTCGCTTTGCTTCCCAGTTTTTTAGTTCAAATTGTGATTATTTGCTGAATGTTTCGGTGTGTGAGGATTACAAGCGGAATTAGGCAGTGCACTAGCACTCGCCCCCTTGCCCAGGGCAAGTAAAAATCTATGTTGGGCAAGTACACTCATTTCTTAAATGGTCTGTTTTTGGTTGTCCTATTGGGCAACTACTATTTCTGCAACTATCAGAGCAGAATCCTCGCAGTAAGTTGGCAAGTAAATTATATCTTTGGCCAAAAACAATAAGAAACTTAATGATGTAACTTGCCCAGAGTTGTAACCTCGCTAGTCATAAGGGCCACTAGTCATATTCATAACGTGTAACTTCCTATACGAGGAGGATCGCTATTCATACACCGAAAAGGTGGTCACTATTCATAATCACTCAACGTATAGGAAGTTACAAGCTATTATGAATAGTGGTCCTTATGACTAGTAAGCTGACCACTGCTCAGATGGGTCAGTAAAGAAAAGGTTAGTGTGGAGACTTGCAGTAGAGTACCTGTTTTATATGAAGTATGATATTGGAATAGGAATTTTAACTTGTATTTTGAATGAAATAGCGGTACTTGCGTACATGCAGGTGTAAAAACAATGTTTCTTTCATGAATCAAACCTAGCGTAGGAGACTTGCTACATATTGAGTGTTATACAAAGTTGTGTATAAAATATAAAGATGAGTCTTAAATATCTATCTATCTATATCTATCCTACTCTATGCATACGTTAGTAGACTTAGTGAGAAAATATATTGTGACAGATTTGACGTGTTAACTTCTAAGCAGGGTATCCAACCGTGGGCAAATTCAGCTCGGTTTATTTTCACAGTAAATACAAATTTCACACATTTTTTTGGAGTTTTTTTTTTTTTTTTACAAAGCTGCCTGTCTGAGTTCAGACAAACAATTCACAAATGGTGTATCTCAAAATCAAAATAAATTTCAAAATTGGGATGCTGCTTTCATTAATAAAAAATTGGCAATTTAAGTGAAACTTGGTGCTTTTGATAAAATACTTATCTCAACACATGAAAGCCAATGGTTGGATGCCCGATGAAATTCTGTAATTGTATAGATCTATTTGATAAAACGTGATTTGGTTTTGCCGTTCCTAGAATACATTGGCTGCCCAATCAAATTATGTAAGTGTATAGATCTACTGGATTTGATAAAATGTGATTTGGTTTTGCCGTTTCTAGAATACCATATACCATTGTGATTAGTAACTTTAAACAACAAATGTGCAATAAAATATGCCCAGTATAATGCCAGGTGATGATGTACACTTATATTAGATTTAAGAATTAACAGGGTGTCGTTTAATTTGTGATGTGTGTTTTGCAACATACGTTGGATAAAACCATAGCATAGCATACTGCAGTGTATATCTTTACTGGTGATGTATCTATGCATGTACCTATCAATATTCAATATTATAATTACATTATGATATACTGGTAAAAGGTGATATACTGGTAAAAGGCAGTAAGTAGAATACAAGCTATGTAAAGTTGAAGAGTTCCTTTCTAAAAGGTGGTAGATTGATACTGTTGACTTTTTGAGGAAAAAAACAAAATATTGCTTGGGGACAAAAGCTAGCCAATCCACAAAATTAAGGTTAGTTGAAGCTTAAACTGTTATTAATGTATCTCCCTAACCGATGAAAGTTTTTTGTAACATATTGCTTGTCCCTAGTTTGGACAGGTTCCCATTGAACATTGAACTTGTTACTTCTTTAATTTGTTTCACTTCGATCTGTTTTCTCGGAGGATACCCTGACCGATGTTCCAACGATGATGATCATTCAAATTTGATTGAAATTTGATCTAATCCCTTTTGGAAAGTAGCTCTTCATTCGTGAAAATTTGAATTTTGTTTCCACTCTTTTGAAATCTTACTACTGTTTAGATGATATTGATGTAGTAACAAAATCACATTCAGGCATTATACTTAAAAGCATTAGTGGTAGTCATTATGGTACTTTAGTTGATTAATGAAATAATTCTTAAGATGATATGATATATTGTATTTACTGTTTAGAAATCTCATCATATTAGTGTATTTGTTCCCTTTTCCCTCTTCAAGCTTCTTGAGTATATTGTACCCTTTGTGATACTGTGAAAGTGTGGTTATATAATAATTATATATATAGTTCGTATATAGTTGTAAGACTAATGATCAATCCCATGCGTATGTATTAACTATGGGCAGTGAAAGTCCCATCAACTTTTTTTTATTTATAAGAAATTCCATACTTTTAAAAAAACTAAGGGTCAAAATGTTTTTAAAAAGCTTCATTGCATCCCACCAAAATGATAATTTGATTACGAAATAAATTATAATATGATTTTATGATTATGCAAATACAAATACACAGTTTCTACATTGTGCTAAAACGAAAAACAGGCTTTGTATATTGGTTGTGCATTAGTAACAAACTAATTTGAAATAATGCAACAAAACTATTTTGAAATGATGCCAACTGTACAAACACAGTTTCTAGATTGTGCTAAAATGGTAACACAATATAAAAACTGTTTTGAAACACACATTAAAATTACACATCATTTTGAGTAATATTTTGGTTAGATTCAAACCTAACTGAGGTTTTTTCCAAGAGCTATAATCATTTGAAGCAAATTATTTTCATGGTCAGGTCTGGCCCCTTTAAAATAAATATTCAGAATAGATCAATGGATTGTACGTTTGATGCGTTAATCATTGATACCTTAATCATGGAGCCCATGTCAGAACATGGGCAATAAAATTCCATTAATCAACTCTTTAATGAAGAATTTCAGATTTGGAAATGCTTTGGTTTTACCATGATTCAAATTTTCATTAATGAATAAGGTAAAAACGATTAATTATTGTTGTTACATCAATTTGATTCACTTCCAATTACTCCACTTTAACTTTTTTAAATGAAGAATTTCTGATGTTGGAAATTCTTCTGTTTTACCTAGATTGGAATTGTAAAATCAATGTTGAATTACTGTTATTTCATCAGGTCAATTGACTTCAAATTACTCCACTTCAGAAAATTCCATTTTGTTAAAAAAGAACATGTAAACAAAGGAATATATGTTTGCATTCCCTTCAAGGACATATTAAAATATGTGATAAAGAAAGTTTATCTTGTGCCTCTGTGTCCTTATTTAGGCTAATCAGCCTAGACTTTCGTTTAGGCTCCTGTACAGTCCATGTATGGCATGCAAGAGCTGGAACAGCAGTCAAACTGGGACTAGGGCGGCTACTTTAGGCAGGCATTTAGGTTTATGAACTTTTAGGGATTCGGAATTGTTCGCTTGAACATGTGACATGAAACCTGAACAACTCTTTCACAAATGCACAAATCTGCAAGCTGCGAGAGCTAACAAAATTAGGCCAAGTTTGTTTGTTCAGGTTTTATGTAACAATTCAGCACGAACAATTGAAAATCTGGCTATTAACAAATATAATTGCATTTTCCAGTCCACGCTCTATGTGATAAATAGGATCCACCATCATAGCAAGTGTCTTAGATTGATGCCCTTCCTTTATTCAATCAAGAGGGCAGACGTACATATTTGCAAGAAATTATGTGTCGGAACTGCACAGTTAAAAAGATTACACGATCAAACACCCTTTTTCCTTTGTTTAAATAGAAAATTGTAGACTTTATTTGTTTTCATCATGGCATATATTCAATAGTTCAACTGCATAATCACAAAAACGTAATTCACATACAGATGCACCGCACAAATCATTAAAATGTATTTTTTTTTTTCTTCTTTTCACCAGTCACCATCTGAATAAAATATATTTTCCTTTTACCAACAGCATCAAATAGCACGAAATGTCAGAATACAGGGAAACCCTATTGTAACGAGGTAGTCGGGACCATTGATTTTACCTCATTATAAGCGGAACCTCGTTATAAACGGCAGAATCAATAACACAAATTTACAATCAGACCAAAGGATTCTCCTTGTTATAACCGGTACCTCGTTATAAGCGACTTCGTTATAATGGAGTTTTCCTGTATATGCACCAATCATTTAAAGAACAAAATATACAATATAAATAATATGTAATTAAAAGAAAGACGTAGCATTCTGTAACATATATGATAATGAAATAATGATACAATTCTTTCCTCTGAAACAAAAATTGGCAATGTGAAGCGCTTGGATCATTAACATTCACAAATCGATGACAGATTTTTAAAAAGGACAATGCGCAGGCAAGCTGTGTTCTGCTTCTATCCCTCAAAACAAATTTGTCTTTACAACCTCTATTATATATCATTTCATAGCTAGTTCTTTAAATATCAAAAGAATTCTGCCAATGATGCTCAACTTGTGTGAAGGTACACAGTCTATTAGAATACTGTATGCGCCAATATTTTCACGTACAGATATTTTCGCGATTTTGAATTTAATCTCACAATTCGCGAGGGCTAATTTTAGCGATTTTAGTGGTGCTTGCATTTGTGTGAATGGACATGAACCAAAGTGGAAATTTTTGTGATAATTGACTCGCGAAATTGCGAAAAGAAAACCATCGCGAAAATTACCACAAGATATGAGTAGAGATGGACATGGCCATCGACTCCACCTGAGAAATGAATGTTCAAGGTTTTTCCTTATTCCAATGATCAAAACGACTCCACATTGCCAATATTTTTTTTCAGAAGAATTATACATACATGTACTTAACATAAAAACAAATAGCTGGAAAACAAAAATAAAAATAATAATATATTGCACAAGACTATGCTAGAAATTAAATTTCTGACCTGGTAGCCTAGTGAGGCAAGTAAATATGAAATTAAAAAATAAAAAAAAAGTAAAATTGTGCTTGCCCAAAACTACAAATTTGATCTATTTGGGTTGCCCAAGAAGGCAAGTAAGATTTAACATTCATTTGATTTTACTTGTACTTTGCGGTGCACCATGTGAGAGAGGGAGGGATTGGTGATTGGATTCTTTCCAGGATGTGGTAGTCCTAGAAAGGACTGTTGGGTTAGTCGTGAAAAGGACTGTTGGTATTCTTTCTAGGAGAGTCCTAAAAAGGACTGTGGTAGTCCTAGAAAGGATCCAATCACCAATCCCTTCCTCTCTCACACGCAAAGTACAAGTATTATCTACACCACCATGGAAGCCGATACTTACAAGCAACATTCATTCGATTTTGACTGCACTGATTTCGAGCCCTGCACTAGAGCTGATTATATGCCCTCATGAATAATACAAACTACTATTAATAATATGATCATTTGTATAGCGCAGCTACTAAAAATATTTACTCTACTGCGCTCAAATAATTCAGTTACATTTTAAACCAACACAATGATATTACGTACTTTCTCAACTCCCAGGGAGCATACTAGCATTAATAATATTTATGAATTTTCTCTTGTGGGGTAAGAAGCCACTGAGATTTAAATTTTTTTCAGAGGAATAAAACATGAACAAAAAAAATATGTGAATGCAGAGGGTGATATCAATCAATGAAATAACATAAATAATGAATATAAATAAGTGATATAATGTCATGTTCAGCAAAACTTTTTAAGGTTGGCAATAAATTCTAAAACTAAAAGCCTAATATTTCAATACACCATATCTCTGGTACCTATATATTTCAAGCTACTAGCAAATATTAAATACTACTACAGAAGAGAGTTCAAGATTTACAATAAATATGACAATTGTAATACTTTATACAAAAATAACCTTCAAAACCTAATCCCATCCCATAGACCCCTCAATAAAAATTAAATAAAGACTACAAACATAATATGTTCATCACTTAAACATCACACTCATAACATTATACTGCTAATGAATCGCATATCAAATAATTGTGTAAGTAGATGCTATAAATAAACACATTTAATAAAACTTTAATAATCACTGCGTGCATCTAGACGAGACGCAAGCTAAGCTTATTGCCCTTCTTTACGACTACCTTTTTCAAATCGGATCTTTGCAAAATTTGTTTTAGTTGTGATGTGCAGGGATAACATCCTACTCTTTTCAAGAAGACTAGGTTCTTAGCAAGCATGAGGTGTGACTGTCTCATACAACGAACCTCCATTTATTGTTCTATCCGAGGGACTGAGTGTTTTCTGTGAATCTTTTTCTTGCATAGGAAACACAGGGGAGGGCAATAACACACGGGAGATTTTTTCTAAATTTCATTGTGTGAAGAAAAACGAATTGTTCGATGGTCTGGATTAAACCAGGGATCTCACGCTCTAAGACTGGTGCGCTACCTCGCCTCCCTATGATTGGCCGGTAGCCGTTCATTGTATTTAGAATAACACTAACAGTTTCTTTAGTCAAGTATTGATTGCATCTATAGCAAACAATGTGCACCATCTCCAATTTCATGTCTCTATCACATACATTCATGTACCCAGCATAACACTTTTTGCTCCATCTAAGATGACTACTGGTAGTTGTTCCTCAACTTAAGTGAAGGTCAAGGTCGGAGTGCATAGCAACCAATGTGCACCCTCTCCAATTTCATGTCTCTATCCAGTATATCAAAGTATTGCTACCCAGACACAATGATGACAACTTTTGCTCAACTTGACTTGACTTGACTCGACTACCGGTAGTTGTTCCGCAATATAGCAATGTCTCTTTCAGTTCCTGGAGGCGAGGTCTGATTGTATAGCAAATACAATGTGCACCATCTGCAATGTCATGTCTCTGTCAAATAGGTTCTGTTTCAAGGCCACAGTGGCAAAGCATTGCTCCACTCGAGACGAGCTGGCTAGTTTTTCCCAGTCTTTAGAATTATTGGAACTGGATGAGAGAGGGAGAGAGAGAGGGGTGAGAATGAAAAATAGCGAATGCTAAAAGGTTTTTTTTTTTGTTGGGGGGCGTATATGTTTTTTTTTTATCCTTCGTGAATTTTACTCCATTCTGCCAGTTGGTTGCAATGTGCAATATTTTGTACATACCACAATAAATAAAGAAATGCCCTTCAAGAAAGTTAAAAATAAATACTTGCGTTAAAAAAAAATTTTAAACAGTTAACAAACACAATTTCGAAAGGAAACTGGGTAAACATAATCACAATGACAGCATATTGGCTAAGAATAATCATATCACATGACAGTTCTTACTATCAATTAAATATTGTATAAGTGGGTATATAGTGGGAAATAATCAAGGATAGTAGCATGAACAATCAAAATGGAAGAAAAATGATGATAGGGGAACGAGGTAGATACAATCTGCTGTGGAGCATGTGTTGATACTTACTGAATACAATTAGCAGGATGATGATCACCACCAGTAATAGAAGAAGTCTCATCTGTAGATCAAAGCAAATGGTCAACAAATTAGAGCTAAAACATTGTAATGTCCTTGGAAATATTCTTCAATTGCAATCTAGTTGTCAATCAAGTGAAAATGTGTCAAGAATATTGGGCTTTATTTGGCAATTGCATTTATAGTTTGGTATTCACAATTTTCAGTTTCAATTGTTTAACAGTGTGGTTTGGAACTGTACCTAACATTATCATGGGTGATAATAATAATATAAAGGGAAGTAGAGTAATTTATTCATAGTAGCTGCACCATATAAATGTTCATGTTGTTAATTAATAGATCTAAAATTCTTCCCTTGATGTTTTTAAATATATTGTTCTCCTAGGATACAAAGTGTGCACAGCGAATGAATCGCCCAGGATTCTATTCTCTATGAATGTACGCTTGAATAGCATTGGCACACTGGCAAATTTTTGGCCCGTATGGAACCTGGAAGTAGTAGTGGTTCCATAAGTGGGGGAATGCTTCGTTTTATGAATTACACAACCCTTTGCAAAATATTGAGTAGCTATTTAATATCACCAAACGGTGCCAAAACATATAATTATGTGTTGTCCTTTGCGTGGTGGTCCCCTTTTAAAAAAGAACACAGAAAAGGAAACTGTGTACCAACCTTACACTGCTGCCACCAGAAATGTGATCTGAGGCCCTTGGCACTGGACTTGAATACCGTGGCACTGTACAACAGATCCTCTGCATTGGAAAGAGAAGGAAAACTATGAATGATTGTAAAATTTCTTTCTGCAACGGGGCCTAGAAATGTACTTGGGTACTCTTTTAGAGGAATTGTACTTTGGCACTTATTCCTTAGTTGATGACTGTAAAGTAGGTTGATACTTACAAGCAACATTTAAGCTAGGTCTGCCAAAAAAAAAACTCCATGAAAATAAACACAGTGATTTGGGGCTAATTTTCTGATGCAAAATCTTAAGGTCCTATCCCACTGAGCAGCAAACATTTGCAAAAACTCAACTCGAGAGCCTAATTGTGAAAATTGGGCCATCTAGATGATGCAGTTCCTTGAATGATGCCGACAA
>JAUELG010412592.1:0-11349 GCA_031471515.1 Dendraster excentricus | reverse complement strand
CCCCCCCCCCCCCCCCCCCCCCCCCCCCCCCCCCCCCCCCCCCCCCCCCCCCCCCGCGCCGAGGCGTACGGTCTGCGCACAGGGGCAACAAATCATACGCAGTTTTTGTGTCAATACCTCGATGTTCCACGACGTATTTACATATTAATCTGTACATATAGGTACTAGAATTTGCAATTCTCATATCTATAATGAACACTAGACCTATTACGTTCTACTCTACCATTGAAACTGGAAAAATGTACCGAAAATGTGTGTATGTGCGTATGGGGGGGGGGGAGGGGGGGGGGTGGACAACGCGCGTACGATGTGCGTACGGGGGGGGTAGGGAGTCAATTTCGGATAAAAAACTGCGTACGTACTTTGTAGATGGTCCCTATTGTTAGTGCGCATTCAGTCGTGAGCCAGGAGAATGGGCATGGTTGTTCGACTCTATGTAGAGCACGAAATGCGATTCATCAGGCATTAGCTCGGTAAAAATGGAATGATGGCAACACAGATTAAGATTGTTTTGCTTTAATCATACGCGAGGAAATTATATGTCATAAGTGGTACATCAAATGAAAGAAAAGAAACAGGGGTTTTTAATTCATGTATATAATAGTAATAATAACATGAACATTTAATGTATATAGCGCAGCTACTATAGATATATACTCTACTGCGCTTAAATAATTATATGAATTCTTATTACCCATGGTCATCAGGTACAATTCAAACCAACAATATAATATATAATAATAATGGAAACTAATGTAATAATAAACAATAATGATAATAATAATAATAATAATAATAATAATAATAATAATAATAATAATAATAATAATAATAAAAAGTAATAATAAAGTAACAGCAAATAATAATAAAAAATATATTTATAACAACTAGACTTAACAAAAGGGCCCTATACGACCTTCGTACCGAATACCAAGAATCAAAGAAACCTATACACACGCGATTCAATCGAATACATCGTTGAGTTTCATTTGCCAGGCTAGAATGAACAAGTACATTTAGTGGTGGGAGGAGGGCGGGGGAAAATAAAGAACATAAGGGCACATGTTTTGAAGAAAAACAAATACATAAGATGTGCCCCCACCCAATCGATCCGAACATGCTACGCCACTGAGTGTACTTAAAATGACTGGAATGGATAAGCATAGTACACTCAGAAGGAAAACTTTAATATTAGAAATATAGCAACAAAAATAACCTCCGTTTACAAAAGTATATATAAGTCACACAATATTTAATTTGTTCTTTATTGGATATTACAGGTCGGATCACAATGCATGTTATTAACCCAACCTTTCACTACAACAGCAGCAGTACCTTAATAGTTGTAATTACATCAGGCCTGAAAGGCAAACGTACTTAAAAACCGCTGAGTAAGAAGCCTGTATCATTGCAAAACAGCCGTTAAAACACAAGGTGGCTCTGGTTTAAATATTTCTTATACAAATTGTGAATGTAATATTTTGTTAAAGGGGTAGTTTAATTTTGGTTAAGCTGATCTTTAGTAACCAAACCTGGACAATAACCTTAACAACTAATAGTAATAACTCTATCATGCTCGAAAAGTACACTAACTTGCAAAATGATTAAGTATAAAGCATCTTATCATTCAAAAAGATCCATTTTGAACACCAGAGTGCGCTTCTAGAAAGGCATTAGTTTAAACCATTTTCCATACAAAATTATGCACGTGATGTTTGTTTAAACTAATTAAATAGAAAAATCATCAACAAATAATTTAAAAACAATTTCCAAATTTTGTGAAAAAGAACGAGTATTTATTTATTTATTTATTTTTTAAACCGTTTAATTATTTGGGCCCCAAATTATTAAATGGTCAAATACATTTATTGATATTTTAGCCGTTTCTGGGTCGATTTCGACCAAATAAAGTTTATTCTGCCATTGAAATTGCAATTATCTCGAATTTGGCATTCAGTTTGTCATTACCTCACAAAATAATTATGATGTGCAGCGCCCTCTCTACCAAAACTAAACTACCCCTTTAAAATAATGATTCAATAAAAGATCATCAACAACCATTTTAAATCCATTTAGGTGAATTTTAAAAAAGTAGGCTTTATATCGATTTTGTATATATAAATTTAAATACATTTGATACTTCAAGTTCTACACTTATATCTTTACTAACTGACAACAGAAATATATTCTTAACCCAAACTAAACTATCTCTAGAATGTTTTTATTAATACAATATATAAGCGGAATATCTGGATATCATTGCAGCAATACAGGGTGGCCAAAAAAAAACGGAACGGGGCACTTCCCAAAATATAGTTAAAAATATATTATGTTCATTGGATAGGGTGTCTTTTCAAATAAAAAACGACACCAAGAACAGTAAATTTGGTAGTGTAGTTTTTGTTTTATAGCGCTGTGAATGACACCATGTCAGGTCCATTTTTAGTCAGTTTTAAATAAGCCAGTGATTAGTACATTAATTCTTACGTTCGCTCTCGCTTTTCATACAGTCATACATACAGCATCGCGCACTATTTGTCAGTGTGCGCTCAGCCGCATGCCGAGAGAATAGGTATGGTCGCATAGCGGTATTACGGGCATGGAGGGCCTATTAACTGGCGTCGACGAAGTGAAAAATGACAATAATTGGTAACTGACATGGTCTCACTCGCAGCGCCCTAAAATAAAAACTACACCACCAAAATTGCTGTTCTTTGTGTCCCTTTTCTTTTGGAAAGACACTCTATGCGATGGACCTAGTCATTTGGTTATTTCGTTTTGTGAAGTGCCCCGTTCCGTTTTTTTGGGCCACCCTGTATATACTAGTACACTATATTTTATTAGTAATAATAATTAATTGTAAGTCAAACAATTTGCGCGTTTCTAAAGAGAATGGCTGTGATTCTTACACAAACGTAAAGGTAACTTGCACACATTTTCCATTAGTTAATATCCGTCTCAGATGTTACTAATAGTAGTATATAGATGCTTAATTTACAAATTTTTCAAAAGTATATATAAGTCACACAATTAATGTTATTAACCCAAAACAGCCGTTAAAACACAAGGTGGCTCTGGTTTAAATATTTCTTATACAAACTGTGAATGTAATATTTTGTTAAAATAATGATTCAATAAATGATCATCAACAACCATTTTAAATCCATTTAGGTAAATAAAAAAAAAGAAGGTTTTATATCGATTTTGTACATATCTATACTTAAATACATTTGATACTTCAAGTTCTACACTTATATCTTTACTAACTCACAGCAGAAATATATTCTTAACCCAAACTAAACTATATATCTCTTCAATGTTTTTATCAATATAATATATAAGCGGAAGATCTGGATACTGTTGCAGCAATATAAACACTAGATTTTATTAGTTATAACAATTGTAATTAATTGTCTGTCAAACAATTTGCGCGTTTGTAATCAGATTTGCTCATTAAGAATACATGATCTGACTTAGAAACTTACAATTGATTGTATTTCTAGGTGCAATGGGCCCTAACAAGAAAATTAAGTAAGACCATAATTGATTAAAAAATATACGTTAATAAATAACAATGACAATATAAAATCATTAGAATAAACTAAAAGAACAGACATTAAGTATAAATTATAAAACAATTTCAGAAATTATTCATTCCCGAGTAAACGACAAGCATGTCGATATTTCACTGCTGCATTATCAGATTATGTTGGCATAGTATACTCGGGCTAAAAGCGCTAGTGAAAGAGTAAGTTAAAGGAGCTACAGAATATAAATATTTTGGCACTTATTCCATAGTCAATAACTTATTAAATAGGTCTGTCGAAAAAACTCCGTGAAAATAAACACAGCAGTGATTTTAAACTAATTTTCTGACACCAAATCTATCTTCGCAGCCAGTTTACGCCCCGCCCGCATTTAGCGCCCGGAATCGTCAGCGTGATTGACATGTAATTTGACAATTAATCGGCTTGCGTCATCTAGAGTATTTAATTCATTAGTCCGTTCTTTAGATGACGTCACGTTTTGGCGATGTAAGAGGGGCGTTCCTAGGATAATCATATATTTACTAATTACCACCAAGTTAATTGATTTCATGGGAAATGCGTGCTAAATTATTTTTCTTGAGGACAAATTACGTATAGAGAAAATAATTATAAAAATTAGGCAATCTAGACGCTGTAGTCCCTTTAAGAAATGTCTAAAATCAGAATAATAGCACATATTGACTGGCAAATAATTGTACATTTCATTAGCTTGGTACACTTAGAACATAATTTCTTTCGACATATACACATGGTAAGCATAATAAGATGTTAGAAACGTATAAAACAAAACATAACTTCCGTTTACAATGTATAATATATATGTGTAGTATTTAATTGAGTTTTGATTTATTACTTTTTACATATTGGTGGGACACCTGATCAGCAGAGCAAGCACCACCAAATTTCCAACTTTTTCGATGAATTAAGAAGAGATATAAATTAAATAATATTATAACATATCAAATCAATCAAATAAAACTAGATTATAAGGACAATATGTATATATACAAATGTGCACCTCCACTGATCCGCTTAAAAATGAAAAATGTAATATAGCAAGTATGTTACTGTAATTGATGCAAAGGGGCGTGGATCGAGGCGGGCGCACGCTTGATATTGGAATCATATTTTATGTATTGCTTTGCTTCGTTAATTATTTCATACATATGTGCATATGTATACATATGTATGTAAATCTTTTATTATCACCTGCCGTGAAGAATACATCTAATTAATAACAAAAACATGTTGATATTATCAAACAAAACAGTATCATATCCTGAAATTATTCAACATTGGTTTAGATTTGATTTATTCCAGCTTTTCTGCTTTCAAGTGGTATTATTAAATTCCCGTTGTATTCATTTGTGTAATGCTATTTCAACTTGCAGTGTATGTATTTCAAATGGATTTTGTAGCATGGACCGCTGACAAAAGAAATACATAATATATTTTTAAAGTTACTTTCCCTCTTTTACAAAATGTCTGAACAGTTTCCAGTTGACGAAATGAGATGAAATAACACACACAACAAAACAAGACAATAACCTTGCAACTTTGGAATTTTGGCTTGCAAAAGAGGGAATGTCCCATTAGGTCAGCATTACTCAGATTTTCAGAAGTATTGAAAATCGATACATTTTAGAAGTATTTTTCCTCCAAGATCGCATTTTCTCTCTGTGCCACGCTGTTGTCGTAAGAATACATCATGGTTTCCATCTCGTCAAGATCAGCAAGGTATGACGCTCTGGGGGGTTGATTCCCGTTTACGGGCCGGTTGTTGGTCGCCGTTGTGTTCGTGAAGAAATCCCCGCCGTCGTCTTCGTGAGCGAAGATGTAGTCGGACGTTTCCTGAGGATTACGCCACGGCAAAATCAACTGCATTATACAATAAGAGACCATTCAACACAATTATTTGATTGCTACAGCATATGTATACAAAAAATGCTAGCCTAGATTCATGTCGAAGTTAAAGTGTAATGAAAAATTCATACCGCATGTAATAAGATTATAAATTTAAAATTATAAATGAATTGGTATTGGCATAATCTGGTGATCGGATAAACACTTCAACCACGTTAAAGTAAATCAAATTATTTCAAGATAAATGCATTTACAGAGATCTAGTTACTTTGTTGACATGTGCAAAATGATGATTTATTTTTTTTTTACAAAAAAGTGTAGTCCTGCAATCTGATATGTCTACCAAGTAATTCTGAAAAGTTCGTGCTATGCGGGTGTTATATATATGGCCGAATAATACTGTAAGCGAAATTCAAAGTGATATCCACTGACTCATTCCAGTGACTTTTGATCTGAAAAATACTTGTATCACATGTGCAAAAAGGCATACAAGAACTACTAGCATTCAAGTCCTGATATTGGAAATGATGGCAATACGTATTCATAGACAAACATACCCTTCCATTCGTCCCGTTGTTATTTGTCTTGTTTGCCCTCGGTTGGTTGGTCGCACCGGGTGTGTTGGCTCTATCCACCGAGTCAAACATGTTGAAATGGTCGTCCATATCCCTCACTGCTTCCATTGGTGATTTCTTCACATACTTGCTTTGCATTCTCGCCCAACACAGCAGTAGAATAATTGATACCACCAGAATGGTCATTATTGGTACACAAACAGACACCCAAACTTTCCACGGCTCTGTATTAGGTACAACACAAACAACAAATACATATTTTATATTCAGAACGAAGGAAAAACCGATGAGAACTGCTACAATCCACTTTTTTTTAAATGACTAATGCAATCACATGCAAGTAACATAGAGCCGGTCTCTTGAACCTAGCTGGTTCTAAGACAACTAGATAGTACGCAACGTACTGTGTAAGCGCGTCCCTATTTGACTCAGATGTCTTTATTGAATTATTTCGTATACTTTAGTCAAATAGTATAGATTTACTTAAACATGCAGTAATGAATGGAATTTAGTGCTATCTTGGTTAAAGTAACATGATGTGACGTATGTGTCTAGCGTATTAACAACAATGACTCTGCAAATATACAGTATGCCTATCACATATTTCATAAGTACACAAATTACAGCAAAAATAGGTTTTTGTTAACATAAATGATGTTTTGGGTGATGTTAAAAGATGTGATGTTACAAGAGATATACTACTCAAACTGAAATTATTAAAAACTCACATACCAAGTGGTTGTGGTTCAGTTGGTGCTGTAGGGAAGAAAATAATAAAAGGTACACAAAATGAAATAAACAAGTTTCGACAAATTTGAGAAATCAGACACGTGATCTTAACAAGTAACAATACGTACAAGGAAAATAACCATACATTTCAACATTATTACTGAAATATAATGATATCTTATTGTTAATAACTATTAAAATAAACTGCACGAACAGGACACAATTTATCAAAATCCCTTATTTCATCAAATTAGAAACTTTACAAAGGCTCGAGAAGGTCAAATCTAAATATAGTACTCTTAGATGATTCCTAAACATAAAAAACAAATACCCCTTATCTTAATTCATATTTTTATACAAAGCTAGATAGAATATTTGGGTGAGCAATTACTTAACATTGAATATAATCAACCGTGATTTAAAAGGACCTGGTAACAATGTCGAATCCTAAAAATGAACTTGGGACTAGCGGGTTTCTCATACCTTATCTCTTAGCAACATTGGGTAAAGTTTGGCTTCATTAGTGCCCTCATTGATGGGTAAAGCATAATTCGGAATTTCAATGTCCAAAGTACACTATTTTGCCCAATTATTGCTCATTCTTAACCAATTACTGTTCATTTTTGGTAAGAATTAGCAACAATTTGGCAAAATATTATGCAATTGGGAAATAAATTCTTAGTTTTGGTTTACCCATCAATGCGGGCACTTTTGATTGATCCAAACTTTACCCAATAATTCTAAGAGTAGATACACAGTAACATTGTCCATATCCTGAAAACTTACTTGGAACCTTTGTGGTTAAGTAATTTCATGGAAGTACGAGTTAGATCCATGGTCCTACCTCATCATATTAATATTTAGAATCAAAACACGGGACAGGATTCTGTTTTAATTAATTGTAATTTGTAATAAATTGTATTGCTCTTATTATCATAACCATTATAAATAACTTAATTACACCATTTTAAAGAAATATAGTCTGAATGTCATTATGTTGTCAGTAAACCTACCTTCGCAGACCCGGCCTGGAAGTGTGTCTGGATACCGATCATCATATCCTTCGTTACACGCGCATGTAAACCCGCCTTCGCCCGAATCAGTGCAGTTTGCGAAATCACTACAGACAGGGGGCTCCGCACTGCAATAGTCCAACGCTGTTGTAAACCAATTAAAATCAACATTTATTTAATGGCTTCAAGTATTAAATCTGTGTAATATCCCTTTCCACTACAGTCATCAAGCTATATTGTGCAAAATAGTTCAACAAATGTATTAGTGGCTGGTCTGACTGTAATATAGTAAAGTTTTATGGTTGTACAACAAATGACGATATCGCAGCACAGCTTATTCTCAAAGGCAGAAAATAAAGGTTATTGAACAAAGCTGTTTAGCCAGCCAACATAAAAGGGATACTGGGATAGTTGAGTTCTTGTAAAGAGAGTATATATTTTTTGTCAAACTGAATTATACTTTACCAGAACATGCGCCATTACATTATAACATAGCAGTTATAAATTCAGAAAGAGCCAACTAAAAAGGGCAATTTCTCAAAACTTACTGGTTTCATCTATTTTGTGAAATATTATGCATATATATGATGTTTTGTTGAAATATTAATTTGACATAATCAATAATTATTTAAGAACCTCTTTTAGACGCTTTTGAAAAGAGGAAGCATTTAAAGTGAAAATTAAGATGTTCAAAATAATTGTGGGCCCCACATTTATTACAATGTGTTATTTATGGATATTTCAGCCATTTCTGAACCAATCTAACTCAAAATGGCATAATTTGACACTCGGTTTTTCATTATCTCACAAAAAGTATTTGCGTAGCGCCCTCTACACCAAAACGCAATTCTAAACATAGCATTTCAAATACCGCTTAATGATGCACTTTAATCAAATTTTTTTCTAGGCAGTTCCAATTTTTCTGGATATTTCGCCCATAACTAATTCAATAAATGAATTTAAGTATTTTGATTCATGCCGTTATGACAAAAAGGACTGAATGACCGAAATTCGTATTTCTTTCAAAGGTGCGAGACTTACGTTCAACAGTCAAAGATTTTTTGTCAAGGGTGAAGTTTCTGAAGGCTCCGTTCGAATCATTAAATTCCTGTTGAACAGCGTCCTCTACCGAAGCGGCTGTCTCATTTGAGCTTTGATTGAAATTGAGGGAGAAGTTTGCGACGATACTCCCCGGGCTGAATGCTATCACTTTGCATCCAAAATAATCTGGGTATCCGCTGTAAATCTCATTGAACTGTTCAACAAATATGAAAAGATATGGCGTATGTTAATATCAGTAATTTTGAAAACAGCAATATCCGAGCAAATGGTGCCTCATATTCGAGCAAAACCATTTAATTGTAGGGCAAAGTTATATCATTCGGTGGCAACATTTAACAAAAATCACGATTACTATCGAACGGAATCTGTATAACCCCTTTCTAATAATAAGGAAAATCAAATTATTATTATTCGATCAAAATACAGTAAAAATAATAAAAGAATGCTGATAAAAGACTTCATACCATGGAATAACTCAGTGGAAATATCAGACTAAATACACATTTTACAAATAATTGCGTCAGAGTAGGCGTTAAAAACTACTAACCGAATATCATACTTACTTAAATAGGATAATTCGTAAGTATCTTGATCTTAACAGCACTGTCACCGAAGTTCGTGCATTAACTACATCACGACTTAATTTGTGTAACCCTTTAGTTTATGGCCCCTGATAAGAACCTCACAAAATTTCCGAAAAATACTATTGCTCGCCTTGTTTCTTGCGTATCCCGTTTTCATCACATTACACCAATCTTACACAATTTACACTGGCCCCCAATAGGTTTTCGCCAAAACTCCAAAACTCCAAAACTCCAAAACCATTCCGACTACTTTCAAAGTCTATAGCTTGCCTCGCTCGTACCTATTTAATAGATCTAATTCACCACTACAATCCAACCCAAATACTGCGATCTTCTACTCAGTCACTCTTGGCATTGGCTAGAATTCTGCAGTAAAAGTTCCTTTTCCTATGCTGATTCTTTTCTATACATAGCGTATAAAAAAAAATGTTACACTTTAAAAAAAATTCTCAACATTATATTTCAAAATATTTAAAAGATTTGTTCATGTTGATATATGCCCAATAGTCTCATCTATCAAGTGCCACAAACAAAACAAATTTTCGTTCACGCTTGGGCGTGTAAATAGTGTCAAAAATGACTTGCGCCAAATTGAAGGAAAAGGAAAATTAAACCAGCAATCTGAATAAGCAATCCCATTCGAACAAATTGCTATTTTACATGAATGTATGATTAAGTTATGATCAAAGGCGTACCGGAGGGGGGGGGGGGGGGGTGGAGGGGTTCACCCCCCCTCCATTTGACCATAAATAATAAATATACACTCTAACTGTTCTCGAGAACAAATGTCAATGGTCACATCATCATTGTCTCGACCTCAAAAAGTGCGAAACAATGTGGTCTCCGCCTCGTTCACTCGAAATTGTCGACAATCTTTATTGACTTCCCCCATCCCATCCCCACCCGCTTTCAGGATTCTCAACCACTTAGTCTTGGTCTCGGTCTCGAAAATTGAAAAATGACTTGCGCCAAATTGAAAGAAGGGGGACGTTTAACCAGCAGTCCGAAGAAATACTCCCATTCAAACAGATTGCTCTTTGCCAAACAAGTCCTAGACATAACCAATGGTGTACCCATGTTTTTTTTAATAGGAAGTGGGGGATTCTGCAAAAAAATAGCACGTGGGAGGGAGGTAAATTTTCCAAGCCGAGACCAATTATCTGCACAATTTTTGAGACCGAGACCAGGTCAGGGCCATATTTTCGAGATCGAGACCAAGACCAAGTTGTTGAGAATTCTGTAAGCGGGTGGGGTGAAGTGGGGGCAGTCACTGAACATTTTTGAGGCGGAGACCACAGTTTTTTGCACTTTTCGAGATTGAGACCATAAAAATGATGATCGGGGCCATTGACACTAAATGTTTTCGAGACCAAATTGTGGTCTCGAAAACAGTAAGAGACCGTCATCTTTATGGTGGAAGGGGGTTGAACCCCTCAGCCCCTTCCCATCAGTACGTCTTTGATCATAGCATAATCATAAATGTATGTAATTAGCAATTTGTTTGAATGGGATTACTTACATATTTCTGATTTCATTTCCCTCTTCCTTCAATTTTGCGCAAGTCAATTTTGACACTCTGGACAAAAACAGTCCGTGTTCACCCAAGCATGAACGAAAATTTATTTTGTTTGTGGCACTTGATAGATAAGACTATTGAGCATATGTCGACATGACAAAATCTTCGAAATATTTTGAAATGTAATTTTGAAAAATGTTTAAAAACCGTAACATTTTTTTGATACGTTGTGTAGAGCAATATTTCCATAAATATCAGTTTTATAAATGTTTATCATTATTACTTAATAATGGCAAGTACGGTATGTAAAGATCTGAATCAGTGGTGTGTAGACCTAAACATATTTTACTGGATATAGTAAAAGGTTGCCCGACTAATAGACGCCTCTTAAAGGGGTAGTTTAGTTTTGGTAAGGCTGAACTTTAGTAACCAAACCTGGACAATAACCTTAAAAACTAA